>CM036245.1:6778172-6980672 GCA_020698575.1 Bostrychus sinensis | reverse complement strand
TGTATATGTATGTGTATATGTATATGTATGTGTATATGTATATGTATGTGTATATGTATATGTATGTGTAGATGTATGTGTATATGTATGTGTATGTGTATATGTATATGTATGTGTATATATATATATATATGTATATGTATGTGTAGATGTATGTGTATATGTATGTGTATGTGTATATGTATATGTATATGTATGTGTATATGTATATGTATGTGTATGTGTATATGTATATGTATGTGTATATGTATGTGTATATGTATATGTATATGTATATACGCTCTCTCCCCTCAGTCATCCTGCGGCTTCAGCTACATGCTCCAAACCTCCTCCACCGCAGCAGCAGAACCATGAGCCTCCTCAGCCTCTCCTTCTCCTTATTCCTTTAATAAATCCTCCATTACACTTCACTAATCTGTCTGTGTTTGTTTTAAGTCTCTCCTGGTGGAACTACAGCAGATTGGTAATATTATCAGGATTATATTGCCACAAATTCTGTGTATTTTATTCAGATTTTTTTTGACAAAATATCCACTATAGGATTTTATATAACAGTGAGTTTTTAGTCTATTTTTATTAAACCATTCTTTAACCAGGAAAGTCCCATTGAGATTCACAGATCTCTTTTTCAGGCAACACCTTTCATACAAAATACAATAACAAGGGTTAGTGGCAGCATCTCCAGCTCCTTTAGAATTGAGTCAAGTGAACCAAAGGGATAAGATTTTGGAGTTTTAAAGTCTTCTGTAAACAGTTTCAGTCTGCAGGAGCATGATGATAGAAAGACATACTTCCACTCTCTGTCCTCAAATCTGCTGAAGACACACACAGAAACCAGGTATAGGCCTAAAACAAACTTAATGCTTGCTGCTACTGTTGATTTTATTGTGTTTTATGTAACAAAAAGAGAAAAAAAAACCTCTGCTTTTTAAAATAGTATGAGAGAGAAGTGTTAATATTGAATTCAGCCCTGTCAGAGCGGCAGGAGCCTGAGGTGAAGCCTGATCTGTGCCTGTTCCTCTGGGTTGTCCCTCTCTGCTGCAGCTCTGGGACTGTCCCAGAGAAGAACAGAGACAGGGAGAGAGAGAGAGAGGTGTCGGGAGAGAAGAAGAGCTGTGAAATCTTAATGTTGTGTCCTGTTTGATGAGTGTAACTTTGGTCATCAACATGGCTGCCCTCCTGCTGCAAGAAAAATAGCCGTTTTATACTTTATTATTACAATTAGTCATTACAATACATGTTTTTGGTTCACAAGAATGTATGCAAGCTTTTTGTTTTAAAGGATCTAGGTCTGGGAAGTAAATGATACCAAAAACTTTGACTCTGAGTTAATATGTTTCTTCAAATTTTCCCAGAGACCTTGTTAAAATTCTTGTCTCTAAATGAAAAAAAGCCATAACCTGTCGACACATCTGCCCTAAGCCTGTCTCATCCACTCATCTCTGGATTCCTGCTCTTTAACTCTGCCCGACCTCTGCGCCCCAGACCAGACGCACCTCCAATATCCCAGTCAATCCCGGCTCTACCCCCACGTCGGAGCGAGCGGATTAGGCCCCCTGTCCCGGGAACGTTATGACTGGCCTACAGGTAAAGAAAGAGCACCTCCAAACAGACAGAAGGGCGAGAGGAGCCCTGTGTGTGTGTGGGGCGGGGGGAATTCCTCATGCATGGCTTCTAACCAAACATGAAAAGTTGATGTTGTGTGCGAGCGGGAGGCTGTGATGAAGAGAAACACGGTGCGAGGTCGACTCAGATCGGAGAGAGGCGCCTCCTGCTGCTGCACGGCGCTGTCTGCTCGAGTTAACGAAGCCAAGGAGCGTTTACAGGAAACAACTCAGATTTCTCCAGAGAACTGCTCCAGCCACTCTTGTCTCAGTCTGCATGCAGAGCAGAGAGCCGGACTACTGAGGCCACTGCACTGTGAGGCGTTCAAGCGGTCTGGGGATTTACCAGCAGCTCTAAAACTTTATTGATGTGGTTAATTTTAGGAAGTAATGAAGAAAGTTATGAGTAACCTTTCAATTTATCAGTTATTACAATCATACTTCTTGGTTTCTGATTTTATTTACTTTAATTTACTTCCATCCATCCATCCATCTTCTTCCGCTTATCCGGGACCGGGTCGCGGAGGCAGCAGTCTAAGCAAAGATGCCCAGACTTCCCTATCCACAGACACTTCCTCCAGCTCTACCGGGGGGACCCCAAGGCGTTCCCAGGCCCAGCAGAGAGACATAGTCCCTCCAGCGTGTCCTAGGTCTTCCCCGGGGCCTCCTCCCGGTGGGACATGCCCGGAACACCTCCCCAGGGAGGCGACCAGGAGGCATCCGGAACAGATGCCCGAGCCACCTCAACTGACTCCTCTCGATGTGGAGGAGCAGCGGCTCTACTCCGAGCTCCTCCCGTGTGACAGAGCTCCTCACCTTATCTCTAAGGGAGCGCCCAGCCACCCTGCGGAGGAAACTCATTTCGGCTGCTTGTATCCGGGATCTTGTCCTTTCGGTCATGACCCAAAGCTCATGACCATAGGTGAGAGTAGGAACGTAGATCGACCGGTAAATCGAGAGCTTAATAATTTATAATATATATATTAATATATATAATTTACTTATTATTAAAACATTTGCTTATGCTTACTTATTATTACAACACTCAATTATATTCATTATTCCAACATTTAAGTCATGTATATATATAAATATATAAAAAGGTGTATTAAAGATTAAAAGAGTGTAACAGCTTGAGAGTAAAGAAAGGAGGGGTAAATAAGGTTTTTGGGAGAGACTTCTATAATAGAAATTGCCTCTGGGGGATGTACACTACAAAGTAGGAGTGGCACATCAGAATGGGGCAGGTTAAATATCATTATATCATGGGTTGTAACAATTTAAACACAATTTAAATCTGCTTTATAAACTTGGTCATTTTATGTTGACACAACTTTGTATTGCTAAATGGTAATAAATGCAGCTAATTTACACAGTAATCCTGGTTTTACCAAGTAGGGGTGGCTACCGTTAAATGATACCTTTGTAGTATCAAATGAAAAGTTACAATACTATTGGAATTGAAAAAAACATTTTTTATTCAATATCAGATTTCTAAACCTAGTGAAACTGTTCCTTTTGCATGAATGAATCAAATAAATAATAGAATAAATCATATAAAATTTAAATTACAGCTAAGGATTTTGCTCCTAAAGCTTAGTTTTTTATTCAATATTATTGGGTTTTATGATTGTAAAAGATGAATTAGCTCACCACAGGTATCACAAAAAGTATCACTCAGTACCAGTATTGGAAAAATCTGAACGGTACCCAGCCCTATTACAAATAAATATAAACAGTAACACTTTTATTTTACTAAATTACACTTAACAATGTTAGAAATGTGTTCCTCACAAGGTAAATGTGTCTTATGCAGCTTCATAAATGTATGAAAGCTATGGCAGTCATGCTTTCACTTTAAACACGACAGACTAAAATAAAACACAAGCGGCAGAGGGACAATAATAAAATAATAAAAGTCTGTGTCTTCACTGGGCTGTTTGTGAGTACGTCTCTAAACACAGGACTAAAGTCTGTTAAGTACTTAGTGTCACTGAACGCCTCTCCAGCTTAAGAAAGTACACTGTACACATGCAGTAATAGTCTGACAACATCCTGTTATCATCGGAGTAAGGCAATAATTCAGTTTTCTCGACAGTAAACACAATGAATGGCAGAAGAAATACTGTAGATTACCTGTTAGGTCTTTACATGTGTCTGAGTAAAAAGTACAGTAGCAGTAGTAATAAAAGTATTAGTAGTAGTAATAGTACACAGTCTAACATATGTGTGAGTAAATATAAAGTACAGTACACAGCCGTGGTGCGGGGGAGGTGGCTAATGTCTGGCAGATGACAGATCAGTGGACTCTGCGCTGGAGCCCAAAGGCAAAACCATCACAACACTTACTGTCTTTATCCCACTGCCTTCACCCTGTCCTGGGGCGCTGTCGGCTGCTCACACAAAAACACAGGAGTCTATTCAACAAACCACCCCCTCTGAACCCCCCTGTCCCGTACAGACACTTACCCAACCCACCCCCGGCCCCCGAGCGCACCCACAACCGCCCCACATGCATGCACTTCTGAAATCACTCCAGCACAATGGCAGCCAGCGGGACAAAGACAGGGACTGAGAGCATCTTTTTGGAACGCAGCGCAAAAAGAGGTCCGGTCCGACACCTCGTCCTACAACAGAGTCACATGACCTCCTCACCCCGGGTCACGTGACTCGAGCTGTGCCACCCCCAAACCAACCCCTCGACATCAAAAAGCTCTGAGAGACACGTAAGTAAGTCTCAGTACAGTTTAAGTGACTTTTCTGAAAGCATTGTACTATTAATACACAACTTGCTCCTCTGCTACTACAACAACTACTACTACTACTACTCTTTAAGTACATATATAAGAGAACCATGTATGAATTAATTTGCACACTTGTGTATTTTAGTAGGCCATAAATTAGACAACGTACACCCAATTGGATTCAAGACCAAGCCCGGTCTTGAGTGCTACGAAAAGTTTTTCTTTTAGTCTGATAATGTTTTTTAAGGTTGTAAAATGTGAAATGCGGCTCTAAAAGTGACCAATATGGGTTTAAAACTATGAATAAAAACATAAAAATAGGTCCTTTAAATAAAGAGATAGGTTGGATGTTAAGGAAAGAAACTGGTTAAAAAGATTCAAGAGGAGTGTGATGCTAAATGTCCAAGCAACCACACAATCAACACTCCAGCTGTCAACAAGTACAATATATTTTCAATGACTGCGTTTACCTGCACTAGAATACTCTGATCATAATCTGAATATGAGCATACTCCGAATAAGATACTGTCATGTAAACACTGATTTAGAATGACCTTAATCAGATTAAGGTCATATTCAGAATAAAACACCTGGAGTATTCCAATCTTATTCTGATTATTGCTGCTGTAAACACCTTAATCAGATTATTGCTTGTTCTCAGCTGTATGGCAGAAGTTAAGGTGTCTTTGTGACTGATAAAAAGTTTCTTAATTCAGGAGAAAACGGTCAAAGCGCTGTTATTCTCAGCAAAACAAGCTAGCGGTTATCAGCGGTTGTTAGCAACAGCTGTTTACGGTTTTAGCCGGCACCGTGGGGCTCTTACTTTGTAAAACAAACATTGCGTTTATTTTTAACATTATATTAACATGAATCAAACTAGTGATGTTATATAGTGAGTTGTTTAAATGTAGGGTCAGTACAGTTGCACAACATGGAATATATACTGCACACAAAGCTGGGACTAAACAGGAAACAGAAGGTGTAGCGTAGCGTTAGCATTAGCTTTACCTCCAGCCTCTCATCACTACACTCCAGGATTTACTCTCGTGCTTTTATTAAATACAGACAACGCAGCATGTTTTAAATTTCTGCTATAAATGTGTTTTATATCTTGTACATTAACACAACATTTAAAACTCTAACTTAAAGTTACACTGTGTAAGATTCCCGGTCTTGCGCCTCTAGAGGCCACAGGTGCCACTGCACCGTCGCAAAATGTAAACACTAGGGCCCCTCCTCCTTCTGAAACTGTGCGAGCGTGCGTCTATTTCCATCATTGTTTCAACTTTAGTTGACCTGCTGCTACCTTTGGAAGTTTGGACTGGATCTTCTATAGAGTTAGCGCTAGCGTTAGCTTATCAACAAATATCGCGCAATGGTCGCAGTAAAAACAACTAATAACTGTATGAAAAAGCACGTTCTAAAGAAAAAATAAAGAGGCTAATTTACCTGCCCAACAGTAAAGAAGCAAAAACGTGATCTGATTTGCAGCCTTCTCTGTCTCTCATCTGACGCCAGCGAGCAAAAGTCTGTCCGATGTTGACTCTTGTCTGCGATCTGGTGCGGTCCCTTTCACATTTTCTTTTTCTTGCCTCGTCCGACATTGTCTTCATCTTCTTGTGTCCTTCGGCCCTGACGAACTGGCGAAAATAACAACGCTAAAAGTAGCTTCCTGGTTATACTGCACCTCAGGTATAAGAGCAGAAGGGAATGCCGTAAAGCAAGTCGTTCCCTGTCACGTGACTTTTCCTGAACAGCGGAGCGCTCCCGGCCAAGTTGCGAGGGCGGTTTCTCAGTACAGAAGCCTCAGGCCTTATAATCGCTCAAAAAAATCACAAAAACAAGTCAGTACGCCCCACATATTTAGGAGAAAAGTTAAACAGTGTAACTTTAAGCTTAATCAGAATATGCTCTGGACATGTAAACAGGAACATGCTAATTCCAGTAGCGCATGTAAACACCTTATTTAGAGTATGAGCTAAATCTAAATATGGACCTTAATCGGAGTATGGTGTGAAATGTAAACGCAGTCATTGACTCCTGATTCTGTGTCGGGACGTCCCATTGAAACACACTGCGCTCTCAGGCCACCACAGTTCACCCAAACACTGCCTTCTTCAACACTTCACTCACATTCCCGCCCCGTCTCCGCCAACGACAGCCAAACAATATCCTCCATTTTTAATCCTCCACAGCGGCAGCCCACTCCGAGTTCGGCTCCGGACTTTCAACTCCGTCCCGGGACAGTCAGCGTCAGTGCGTTGTGTGTTGTGTGTGTGTCTAAGAGTGGGCCGCCGGGGTTACAGAAAAGGCCAAGCAACAGAAGTCGATTGTTCCTCAGAAATGGTGGTAATTGCATTTGATTAAAATAATGACAGAGCATGTGTTGAGGGGAGAGCGAGAGCGCCCTGTCCCGTCCTGTGTGGGGTAAACCCAGGGCTCCACACCAAAACTAAAAAATACTGAAAGATGTACTCACCTGTGGCAGCAGCAGAGGGGACCGACAGAGGGCCGCACATGGAACAGACAAGAAGAAGAAGAAGAAAACTATTAGACGTTTATATGATTAATTCTACTTTTTTAAGAGATTTAACATTGTTCCTATAGCACTACTGTTACTACTACTTCTGTTACTACTACTACTACTACTACTACTTCTGTTACTACTACTACTTCTGTTACTACTACTACTACTACTACTGTTACTACTACTACTACTTCTGTTACTACTACTACTTCTGTTACTACTACTACTACTTCTGTTACTACTACTACTACTACTTATTACTACTACCACTACTACTAATACTTCTGTTACTACTTTTACTACAACTACTGCTACTACAACTACTACCCCTACTTCTGTTACTACTACTTTTACTACCACTACTGCTACACCTGTTACTACTACTACTATCCCTACTTCTGTTGCTACTACTACTACCTCTGTTACTACTACTACAACTACTACCCCTACTTCTGTTACTACTACTTTTACTACTTCTACTGCTACTTCAGTTACTACTACTACTACCACTACTACTTCTGTTACTACTACTTTTACTACCACTACTGCTACACCTGTTACTACAACTACTATGCCTACTTCTGTTGCTACTACTACTACCTCTGTTACTACTACTACAACTACTACCCCTACTTCTGTTACTACTACTTTTACTACTTCTACTGCTACTTCAGTTACTACTACTACTACCACTACTACTTCTGTTACTACTACTTTTACTACCACTACTGCTACACCTGTTACTACTACTACTACAACTACTACCCCTACTTGTGTTACTACTACTACCCCTACTGCTACTTCTGTCACTACTACTACTGCTACACAACAATAAGGAGCGTGTACTGGGGAGTACAAAGTTCTGGGTTTGTTTAAATGACAAGCAAAATAAAAATCAGTCATGTGCCTGAATAAACAACATAAACATAAATCTCTTCTATGTAACACGAACTTGCACTGAGAGGAAGTCATGTCATTGCTCCTGTCTGCTTCTCCAAACTGGGCTGATTTATCACAAAGTACCTCGCAGACAACTACAGACAACTACAGACAACTACAGACAACTACAGACAACTACATAGAGCTGTACAGGCTCAGAGGGCAGAAAGGTGAAGGCAGTGCTCTCTGAACTGTTGCACTATGACACTGCCTAACACAGCATAAGCAGATTTAGTTTGTGTTATTAAATTAGCAGAGCGAAGGTGAAATAAAGGTTGGAGTTCATGCTAAGGGCTACACACGGGCTTTGAGTAACCAACACGCAGAAACCTCTAAAACAAAAATAAAAGTTTAAGTCAGTGTTTCCCAACCAGGGGTACAGGGACCTCTAGGGGTACGCGAGCACATTGCAGGGGGTACGTGGAGTTCTATGAATCAGTATAATACCAATATGTATTTGGCTTTCAAAGACTAAAGTAAATTTAAATCAGGACTAACCCAGGACTATAGAGAGGGATGGGAAATTAAAGAAGGACAAAACAGGGACCAAACCAGGACTAAAAAGGTCTAAAATTAGAGTTAAACAAGGTCTAAACTAGGTCTAAACTAGAGCTAAACCAGGAAAAAAAAAAAGAGTCTGAACTGGGACTAAAACCAGGTCTAAACTAGAGCTAAACCAGGACTAAACCAGGTCTAAACTAGAGCTAAACCAGGACTAAACCAGGTCTAAACTAGAGCTAAACCAGGACTAAACCAGGTCTAAACAAGAGCTAAACCAGGACTAAACCAGGTCTAAACTAGAGCTAAACCAGGACTAAACCAGGTCTAAACTAGAGCTAAACCAGGACTAAACCAGGTCTAAACTAGAGCTAAACCAGGACTAAACTCACGTGATCAACATCGAGAGTCAGGTTCAAAAATTCAACCATGTTTGATCGACTGCGACTGAGGTCTGGTTGAGTCTCTGCGTCGCCGATTCCAGTCTTTAAACCTCCCACACCACAGATTTCTGGGCTGATGACTTCCTGGGACTAGAGCAGACTGATACAGAGTCACTGCGACTGTGAACTGTGCTAAAACTGAGGAAAAAAACTGTTCATAGTGTGTATGGCAGTAGTAGTTTTAGCTTAACTTATGGGCAGTGGTGGAATTTAACAAAGCAAAAGTACTTTGTTACTTTACTTAAGTACAATTTTCATGTATCTGTACTTTACTTGAGTACTTTTCATTACCCAATACTGTGCAAAATACTTTTAGTCTGGTAACACTTTATTTTACACTACACTTTTTACATTGCATCAACCTCATTTATTACAATGTAACAAACCGTGTAGCTAACTGTAATAACATGTAACTACATTGTACTTACATGATGGAATTGACTAACCCTAACACTTAATTCCATCATGTAAGTACAATGTAGTTACATGTTATTACAGTTAGCTACACGGTTTGTTACATTGTAATTAATGAGGTAGATACAATGTAAAAAGTGTAGTGTAAAATAAAGTGTGGTCCTTTTACGTTTTTATTTGCAAGTACATTTGGAAAGTTTTTTATTTTTTTTTTCAAATATATTTATCATTTACAATGCAAAAATAAGCACAGTCGAAAACCAGACTCAATAGTTAGTCACAACATTAATCAAATTATACAGCACAAAAAAAAACAAAAAAAAAAACAAAACAAATACACACAGCCACACGCTCACATATACATACACCCATATACACAATACAGTACATATACCTAAAAATAAACAAATAACTAAGCTAATAATAATAATAATAAAAAGTCAATTAAAGAAAAAGAAAAGGGGGTTGTTGTAAAGATAAACTATGCAAATACAAAGACGTCAGAAACTGTTTACACACAAAACACATGCAGTAGCGCACTTTAGTACCTGCACACATTTAAGTAAGGAAATATGCTCCTATGGACCAACTAGAAATAATATATTTTTGCAATTATGTTTACAATTACATAAATATAGGGAGATTTTGCACAGTACAGAATATTACAGGCAGTCCAGCACACCAATGCAACACTAAGATAACATATTTTAACCATGCATTTGGAAAGTTAGTACTTTTAAGTAGAAATTTTCATGAGATAGTGAAGTGAAGAAACTGAGTACTTCCTCCACTGCTGTTTATGAGTACAACTAAAAACACAAGGAGAGTGCAAACCTTCACTCAGGCTTTGTGCCCATCTTGCAGTTCGTGCCCAGACATGGCCTTGAACCAGGAATATTCTAGTTCAGGGGTAAATACTCTTTCCATTGCCCTCACATCTCTCAACAAACAACCAACTCTATTGCTTTAACCACTTTGACCACTCCGCTGCCTTTAGTTAACCTCTATGTTAATCAATATAACCACTAAACTCTGCAATAATGTGACCAATTTAGGTGGACCCTGTGTCCCTTCTGTGACATCTCCCTGACCCCGCTCCTCTGTCTCTCTAAGTCTAAGCAGTGCTGGGTGGGGGCCCTATGACTGCGGGGCCCGGCTGAACTTCCCGTGAAGGTGTGCGAGGGATAAACGCGAGCGCAAAGCACGCTGGGTAAAGGGCGAGGCTACGTGAGGAGATGAGCGTCTGAGCCGGGCTTAGACACACGCAGATCCCTGACGGCAACCATTTTCTCATATTGTGCACCCTTTTAACCGCGCTGTGGTGTTTACAAGGCACACACACACACTTTTGTATACAGAGCAAAAAAAAAAATACAAAAACACATGTCCTGATGAAGGCACTGACCCAAAAGTTGCTGAATCTGAATCTGAAAAATACTCACTTCATTCTTCCCTGGGCGAGCTTTTACGCTGAGAGGAGACACTTAGACACAGGCGGGACACTTGTAAAAAGCTCTCTTCCTTTTCATTGGCTTTGGAGCAGAGCAAAAGCCACTGGCCACAGAGGGTCACGGCTGAGGACAGCGAGAGGTGAGAGGGTCCAACCAGAAATATGTCCCGTTTAAATGTAGGATTTAGTATGGCTGCAAATGAGGTTGATACTGTGCTGCTGCTGTTGGTTGGTTTCTTAGTCTGTTAGCAAGAAAACTCAAAAAGTAATTGAGATTTTGATGAGGATGTATCCCTTTATCACATTTTGAATCCAATATATATTTTTTAAAGAGGCTGTATTCTGCAAAATCAACTTTTTCCAGAGTTACCTCCCATGTTATAATGTTCCCTCATCAGAAACAGACCTGGAGTTAAGTTTGTTTCATTCATGCCTGTTTGAGTAATCCTGTATGCTCCTCTGGCGCTGAGTTTCTGCGGCCTCAAATCGCTCTGTTGCACGAAGCCCCGCCTCTCCCACGAAGCCCCACCCACTCCAGGAAGCACTGACCAATTAACAAGCCCTCTACATCCAGTCTGCTCTCATTCATTTATAAAAAAAAAACATATACAGCTCTGTTTCCACTGATTCCTCACAGACATTTTTCATTTTGTTGTTAAAATGGCATCATACAAAAAGTTTAAGGAAGTGAAGAGCTTTTTTTCTTTGTATTGTGTTCAAAAGATCACAATACTCTGGTGCCCTAAACATTCTTTTCATCAGTGTTTTTAAAGGCTGTGCTGCTGTTCAAGAGGTGGCCAAGATTGGTTCAAAAATATGAATAAAAGCATAATAGAGCCCCTTTAATCTTTAAAAGATTGTGTACCATTGCAAGATAGGGCCCCAAACCACAACGAGACAGTAAAGGAACAAATGACAACATGTAAAGATTAGATTTTGTTAAAATGTTAATGAAAGGTCAGTAATAGGAAGGAAGAATTTAATTTTTGGTGTAAAACTCAACCAATGTATGAGAGGATTCTGTACCATTGCAAGATAGGGCCATTTGCATCATGATCATCCACTAGTAACCTATATTTAAACAAAAATAGGATATTGATAAAAGAAAGGAGCAAAAAAAGTGTTACAAAAATGAAGCAGAGATGTCTCCAAATGGATTAACTGTGACTAAATAAATTTTTGTTAATAAAGCCACATTATATTTGCCCTGGGACAGCCTGACTACACACGTCCTGATGTGACACAGTATTTACACGTCCACTCCACACAGGCGCCAAAAGTCCTCCTCCGAGACCAGCCGTGGGACAGTCCCTCTCAGTCTACCCCGTGTCTGTGTCACCCTCTTTGTCCAAATATTTACAGCTGAGTGTAGGACCAAACCGGAGTGTCCCGTGAAAAGCTGTTGTGTATCTGTTAACACTGGGCTTACATCAGTCCTGTGTGTGCGCGGTGATGGATTACAGACTTTATGAGCTGCGAAAAATCAATTAGAGATAAATTTAGAGAACTGCTGATGAGGCGTATTTGGAGAAACTGCTATTTTTACATTATATACATTACAATATATTATGTTTTTCTGTATGCATCATGAGTTCTATTAAAGAAATAAAAATAAAACAGCCCTGCAGCAGTCAACTCACCCCATACTCAGAAATATATACACACTATACTGCAATTACATGCAGTTTGGTCTGATTCTGTAAAAAAATGGCCATATAAAATAAATAAACTTACAAAATGAATAAAGATTCATCGTAAACTCATAACAAAATAACTATAATGAAAAGCTAACAACATTTTAATAAATACCATTTGAAACAAGCTACAGTATTATAATTAGCTAAAAAAATATGTAAGAAAATATAGTATATATAGTATAGTATTCAAAAAATATTCTCTTACAATTTCACCTTCATTTCATCAGTAAATAAGACTCTTGAGATTGTCTTTTATAGGTTGCAAAAGTTAAAAAATTAAGCCAAATAATTTCATATCAAATACTTCCAAGTAGCCCCTGCAACGTGCTCGTGTACTCGTGTATCGTTTGATGTTATTTCCAATTTTTGACAAACTTTAGCAGAGTTACATCCCTGCTACTGTACCACTTACTGTTCCTCCTGATAAACCTTCTCTTTAAACAGGATATACTCTGCAAAATCAACTTTTTATGAGAAATCCTGTATTCTCTGGGACTGAGGTTCTGAGGCCTCCGAATGCTCAGTTTCACAAACCTTCGCCCACTCCAGGAAGCACTGACCAATCAACAACAAGCCCTCTACCTCCAGTCTGCTCTCATTCATTTATCCAAAAAAAAACAGTGTACAGCTCTGTTTCCACGGATTCCTCACAGACATTTTTACTTTTATGATAAAAGTGCTTTTTTTTCTTTGATAATGTTCAAAAGACTGCAACGCTCTGCTGCCCTCTGCTGGTCTCTTCACAACACCAGTAGAGTACTTATTAAAAACACTTTCTTTTAGTCACATAATGTTTTTAAAGGCTGTAAAACAATCTGCTGTCCTAGAGGGGACCAAGATTGGTTTAAAAATATGAATAAAAGCATAATAGAACCACTTTAAGGTATAAGAAAATCTGTATTAATATTATCAATGAATTACCCTTTTTTTTAAGTTGTCGACTAAATTTTGTTACAGGTATTTGTCATTGAGGAATTGGTACAGGTTTAGTTTCTTTTCTTATTTTAGCAGTATGTTTTTTTTAGGGGTTAGGTCTGTACTTGTCCGCTCCACCACCTCCAGCCTCTGCTCGTCCCGTGAACAGCCGTAAACAGACACCTCTGAGCAGCTGGGCACTTGGCTCCGAGTGAAGAGGAACTGTTGACCTCCATCCCGTCTACAAGCTCCACATTCAGACACACAAACATTCATAAACACTTCTCTGACTTATCCAGCTCCCACGGGACACACACACAGGCATGTTTACAACCTCGCCGGAAACTCCGTCAGGAAGCAGCGAGGTTCAACAACTATTATTACCTCTAAAACTCCCAAAATCCAAACGCCTTTTCCATGTTTGCCTGTCTCTTCGGACGTCCTAACATCAACACTCGGGCCTGGTTTATTTGTCCAAGGCAACGTCGCAGCGGGTTTTTATTGCTCGGCGAATCTAAGATCAGCAGAAGGTTTCCGGACGGACGGGCCAGCGGGACACTTTGGGGAGAGAGTGTAAACCGGGACTGGAGCATGAGTGATAACAAATATAAGAGATGTGCTGCAGCGATCATGGGACGTGTGTTTTTGTTTTGTTTTTTTTGAAGGACAGTGCGGAGTCTGCAGCCAGGAAAAACTCAACACAAACTTGTAAACACGCCACTTCCATGTGCGATAGTGCAAGTTCGTGCGGGACAGTACAGGCCCGGGTTTCTATACTGGACACTTTATTAGGTACACCTGTTAGAAGAACACACTAGAGGCCACTTACGCAACTTTAGCTGTAAATACCTCTTGAAAAGTGGGCGACAGTGGCACAATGGGTTAAGCATTCTTCACCCACATTGCCAACACTGCAACAGGAAGGGCATCTGGCATAAAAAAACCTGCCAAATCACTGTGCGACTGGTCGGCTGTGGTGACCTTTGAGGGGGAACTATGTAACTTTGTTGTTTCTTTGCTATTTTTGTATAATTTTCCTCTCTAGAGTCCTACATTTCGGAGTAAAGCACTATTTTTAATGGAGCTCAACAGTGACCGCCCGGCTTCCCGGAAGTAAAATTCCCATTTATTTTCCCCATGGACTTTTCCAAAAAAGCCGTATTTTAAAAGTTCAATGGCTCAAGACCATAAACAATTCCTTTTGCTATAAAAACAAATCTGAAACTTGTGAAAAGGCAAAGTTATAAAAGCATTCTGCTGAATTTTCAAGTGTTGGTTAATTTTTTTGATAGAAATTGTGTTATCATCATGAGTTACCACAGAGCTGATTAGCCCTTGTCAAGCTTTTAAACTCTTAATATATGCATTTTTCGTCAATGGGCAAAATGAATGGGAATTTCACCAGTTTTGACCGCTATATGTTCCCTTGCTCGACTTTACTGTCATTCTCTCCTCCGTGTACAAGTACAAGGTTTTTTCTTCCATTTGGTCGCTCTGCCATGACAAAAATCAAGAAATAAAGCCCTTGCTAGCTTGTTGTTTGGCTCTAACCGCGATGTGCCGCTTTCTCACGAGACCCAAGACTTCCATGACACCGGGACGGTGACGCTCAGACTTGCAAGTGTCGTTTTCAGCCCAGAGACACCACATTCAGCCCACAACAACTGATTTAGCCACTGCACGAACTCCAGAACAGTTTATATAAGGTAAAAAAGTTCAATCGGAGGGTCACCAGACAGAGACAGAAAGGGCATCTGGTGTAAAAACCTGCCAAATCAATGTCCGACTGGTTCACTGTGGTGACCCCTAAAGAAAAAGGGAGCAACCAAAATATAAAGAATGCTTAAAAATTAAGTACACTGCAAAAAATCAATATCTAGCATTAGTTAAAATGACTTGAATTCAGATTATTAACCTTGATTTGAGTATTTTTTTACTAGATTAATTTACTTACTAGGCTAGGTTATCTGACTTGTTTAAAATAATTTCTGTGTAAATTTTAAGCCATTTTTTTTACTTATTTCAAGCAAAATTATCTGCCAATGGGGTAGGAAAATTCCACTTAACCCACTGGCAGATAATTTTGCTTGAAATAAGTAAAAATGGTTTAAAATTAAGACAGAAATAATTTGAAACAAGTCAAATCATCTAGACATATTAGTAAATAAATCTAATTTAATAAAACATTACTCAAATCAAGGTTAATAATCCAAATTCAAGTAATTTTAACTAATGCTAGATATTGATTTTTTGCAGTGTAACTCTGGAAACTCATATAAAATACACATGTGGCTTTCATTGACATCTTTTCTCACACAACGTCCAGAGTTTAAGGCTAAAAGCTCAGGTAATGTAATTTTCTCTGTTTGTTAGTGGCTAACGCTTCACATTAGGTCTTTAACAACATTATGGCTTAACTCTGTAACCTGAAACAATTACACACTGGGACTGAGTTAATCACCGGCGATCCACCTGAGCAACACTGGACGCATTTCGGAAGTTCTTTCACACAAGAAAAGACAAACAGCTCAACTGAACTTGGCCTACACTGCTTAGGTCTAGGTGTAGGACAAACATCTGCAACCAATGGTTTTAGTGCTGCATGCGGCTCTTTAGCCCTGGTTATCTGGTTATGTAAAGTCACTGAAGAAATAAGTAGACGACTAGAAAACAAACTGCATCTGCATCATCTTGTCAGTGTGAAATACTCCCTGTTTTCCGGTTCAGGCTGTGGACTAATGCTGCGTTCCAAGTCTGAATTTCCAGGTAGCAATCGCCAAACCCGAGTTAGAAAATCCAACATGGCTGCATTACTAAAAAGTGGAAAACATAACTATATTTTTAATAGCGCTAGTGTTATTTTCCCATGAGAGCCACTGCTGTTATAAAATGCGCTGTAATGTTGCTAACCTTGCTAACGACTGAACCGCGTTAATGCTAACAACAGCTAGCTCCATTCTCTACACTTCGTAAATATAACAACGTTGCTTGATTTAATTAATTAAGCTCATATGCCACATTTTGCTAGATTTTTCATCATCATCGCAGTAGTCTAATTTGTATTTGTCATTGTTGTCATTATTGTTTCCGACTTGGCCGCGGTAACTCAGAGATAACGTCACTCCAAGGTCCGACTTCAGAGAAAAACTGAAACACAGCATTATCTGTTAACCTGTTTTAGCCTCAGTTGTCCACGTAGTTGCGAGCGCAGACTGATTGGAAGAGCACCAGGAAAAAGTTACAGGATGTAACTCTAGTTCTCTGAGAGATAAAAGGCACAGTATTTACAGTTCTCTGTTAGTTTCCACTCACATATATTTCAGTTAGAGCAGACATGTCCAAAGTGTAGCCCGGGGGCCGTTTGTGGCACGAACTTAGATTTAATTTGGCCCTCAGCTTCTATGACATTACTTATGGCCCACCCACACCTCCACACAGTGTTTCTGTAGCTTTGTCTGTACAACTGTGCATCTCATCTACGACTCTGCGCAGTGTCTTTTCAAAATAGTTGGTTGAAAAGTGTTCTGGCTCCTTGAGAGCCATCTCATAGTTATTTTTTGTGTTTTAATGGTTAATGTAACAGCTACATATGTTTTTTAATAGTTTAATTTTGGTTCATATTGTGAAAGGGCAATAGGAAATACGCAAATTCACTTCCTGTTAGGCAAGTCGAGGACGGGACTCGCTTCTGCTAAGGCTGCTCTGTGCCCTGAGCGAGCACAGCCTGTACGTTTAAAAATATATATATATATATGATAGTTTACAGTTTAGACTCAGGACCAAGTGTCTCTGTCGTTTTGTGATGTTTGCTGTTGGAAAGATGTCAAATTATGTGTTGCTCTGTCGTTAGCATTTAAGCTAGCAATTAGCCCGCTAGCGTTAGCATGTTAGCTTTGTGTGTGTTCATATGGTGTATGCTAATGAGTCACGTGAACATGTGGTTATTTTACAAAATATATGTGTAAACCATATTGATTTGGATTATTTTGTTTTACAGTTTTACCTTTCAGTGGTGTCAAATAAAATCAACTAAAAATCAACTTGTCATCATTGGAGGAGTTAGCTATCTGCCTAGCAAGGGGAAATAGCAAGGGCAGAATAAAAAGTAATTGCTGTTTGAGGTTTTTATGTTCAAAGATGTTATTTTGTTGGGACTTCTTTTAGATTGTGTTGTCAGAGAAAATAATTTATAATTATTTGGCTTTTGAAAACAAAATTCTTGAATGAATTTATACTGTATGTGTGTTCAGTTGCTTGACAATATCAGGAGGGACAGTCAGCTCTCAAACATTTGCACATTTTCAATCTGGCCCCCTTTGAAAAAAGTTTGGACACCTCAGCGACTATAGTGCATTAAAATTAGTTGCAGCTTTTAACAGATTTTTTTATTTTATTTTTGGTAACAGTTTGGTTTTGGAAGGCTGCAGACCCCTGGTGAAGGACAACAAAAACAGTCAGGATCCATAAATACAAGCGGTCATGGCGGTGAGCTGCTGCTTATGATATTAACACATTAATACGAGTCATCTGGCTGTAATTTTGGACGAACATGACCAACACTAAAACACAATTTTAGAAACTCTAATTAAAATCATAAAACTTTATGGATCCCAGGAAAATGACATTTGGTAACAGAGACACCAAACACATCTTAATACAGGAAATTAAATAAAAGTATACAGCTAGAATTTATGATATTAATTCGATTAGAAAACTTTTTTTTTTAAATCTTGTGAAATATTGATGCCAGACACAGCATTCTTTCATGACTTTCTATCACAGATTTTACTTGGGTTCCCATAGAATTAGTAAATAACATTTTTCTGCTGTCAAAATCATTAAAATGTACAGATATAGTCAAATATAAAATAGCACTACTCATGTACAATGCCCATAATAATAACCTACTCAAAAATATACAAAAAATGTTTAAGGACTGAGAGGGGGGCTATCAATTAAGAATGAAATTAACAAATTTTGTAGATGCAGGAAAAGATTGATCATTTCCTGCGTGAGAAGTTGAAGCAGTGCCTGACCATAAAACAGTTTCTTTCTTTCTTATTGCAAAGCATTTATGTTCATGTTTCACAGCAATCATATATTTGTGTAATACTGCCAGATTTACAGCTCCTCGTCTTGGTTTAACAACATTTCCGGATGAACATGTGTGCCGTCCCAAGTGCTAATGAGCGATAACGAGGATCCTCTGCTGACACCAGGCCTCATGATTCTGTCGCAGATTCAATTAGGCCGAAAGATGATGTGTTTTCTGTCAAACACCAGTAACACACTGCCACACAACTCTTATTTTTAGTAGAGGAAGGAAAAACACACAACACACGATGGACCTAGTGTTGCGATGTAAAGTAGGAAGGAGATATAAACACATGTGGCTGTTTTAGCTGAAAGGTTTTGAAATATTAGTTGAAACTGCTAAAACACTTTCACTGTCAATTAATGGGTTAACCCTGACGCTCACTCTTTTAGGGCTTTTCAGACTTAGTTTTAGCTCTCATTTTGTCATTTCTTATGCTAGGGTGATGATATTTGACAAAGATGTTTATTAATAAATTCATTTTAGAATTTCAGCTTCACAACAGAAAAAAAAAAAGATTTGTTTACTGTCTAGAGAAAAAACTCACATATTCCTCTTGAAGCCCTTTTTGGTCTTACATTAAAATCACTTATTTTCACTCTAATGCCATTACAATAAAGAAATGTTAAATCATGTTAATTCCTCTGTAACCCTGTCAGTCAGAGGATAAAAAAAAAAAAACACACAAACAAAAAAAATGACCACCAGATCCACCATTTTCTCTTTGCATTGTGGGAAATATTTTCCTTATAATTCCATTAGAGAACAGTGACTATAGGCCAGCCTCTTAGGGCTTTAAGAGGAAGAACCTGAGTTTCAGACCCTTTTTGTAATGGCACAAAAAGTAAAAATGTATTAAAATCTGTGTAAGGGCTAATCAGAGACCTGTCCCAGACTGGTAATCCTGCACACACACAAAAAACTAAACACTTAGCATCTTTAAATAGTAAATAATTCATGTTTTAATTACAAAAATGTGGAATTATGTAAACAAACTGGCATTTAGAGGGTTAAAAATATGAAAAGGAAATCTCTTTAGCTCTGTATGATGAGGACAAAGCAAAACTTTCTTTATGTTTTATATTTTTCAATGTGGCCCAGTGATCTAAAAGGGCTTTAAGAGGATTTTTTTAAAGGAGGGCCTAAGAGTAAAAAACAAACAAACAACCAACCCAAACAATGACCAAAGTGTTAGACCAATCCCACAGGAGCTAGCATCAGTAAACATGGACGAATACCATTTCTCAGGATGAATGTGTTCTGTCATTAATCTGTAAAGCTTGTAAAGACTTCATGTGGACTTTGTCATGGATATTAAGTAAAGTCAGAAACAATTGCAGCAAAAATAATCATGACATAAGTAATACCATATTCATTTTTTCTAAAGCCAAACACTTTCACATATTTTCCCACCAGAAAAAGCCTTCAAAGGCAGACGTGTGTCATGTGTAAGTGAGCAGCCCGGACTTGGACAAAGTGCAGGGCTGAGCTAAGGCTAATGCTACGTCGCTAACGGCTAATGAACTGAGCGCGAGGCCTGGCTTTTGTCATTAAAGGTGAGCGGTGGGCTGCCGGGGCTAGAGTTACACCGAGGGGAGAGTGTCACACAGACGCAGGCTGGTCCGGGTTAATGGGAAGTGAAGGCTAAATTGCAAAACATTTTTTTCTGTTTTTGTAAGAGCCACAGGAGCAGAGAGGCTAAGGTTACACGATACATGGAGTCGCTCTGTTTTTCAAAAAGGAGTATAATGGCACAAATACACTGGAGTGACTTAACCTAAATGGATTTTCAGTAAGCACAGTCATCTATATACATACTTTTCAAACCGCCACAAAAGCATCTTCGCAATTAGACAACCAAGAAGGACATAAATTACTAACTAGGTATCTTATGCTATGTTTAGAAGCAATTTTATACAATGCAATAAATTATAAATGTTGCAAGCAGTGCGTTTTCAGTGAAATCTATCATTTACGCAACACCGTTGGCCAGAAGGACACAACAGTCCTGTCACCTCCGATTCGCAGTTACATAAAAACTCTGAGGTGTGAAGAAAACAAGAATGGGTGTGAATAACCTGCAGTACATGTAATTGTCCAGTAAATGGCGCTTTAAGATCTTGTGGTTTTCTGGAGTAATTCTCATAAAGTCTTAAGTAAAAGTAAGTAATTGTACTCATATTACAGACTGGACTAAATATGAGCAAGTGAGACATAAAAGTGTCTTAGTTTGCGATCGTGGGTCAGCTGACATGTGACCGACAGACAGCCAATCACTGTTCAGACAGAGGTTGTCATGGTTTTCAGTGAGTACGCTGTTTTCACAGTTTACTCGAGTACGGAGCAGCTCTGCCTTGAGCAAGCCTTGATAATAGGAGAGGGTTGCATTAGGAAGGACATTAATGCACACTACAAAGCAGATCTGTCAAAGGAAATATTTTATTTTCTGAAGATTATGGGGCCTTAGAGTCAAAGGACATAGTACCAATAAACCAAGACAAAGTTTTTATGAGCTGCAGTATAACTTTTTGCAACTTCATGCAAGAGATGATTGTCCCTACTGCCATAGTTTCCAAAAGGTAAGCGATCTGACAAAGTGTGGTAAGCGGACAATGTGATTACAAATTTATCACAGTCATTACAGTCACTTCCTCCTCCAACAGCAATGATGTTAAAAGTGTTCTACAATGGTTTTATATTATGCTTTTCTTACTTTAAAAAAACAGCAGAACATTTTACAAACTTTAAAACCATTATATGACTAAGAAAACTTTTTTATTTGTTTGTTTTTTATATGACGTACTCTACTGGTGCCATAAAGCAGTAGTTCCCAACCTTTTTTGTGTTGTGTACCCCCTGCACTTTTTGTCCTACCGTGAGTATCCCCTCATTCGTTTATGTTAATTTTTCAAAAAGTCGTCATAGGGTGGTCATCTGTGTTTATTAGTACAAAGACATTTTATACTTACTTTATTGTAAAAGCAAATTTTCCTGCATCTTTTGCTTTGAAAATTAAATTCAAGATGCAAATAAAATCCCTTTAAAATAAAAATACATACAAAAAAAATATATATAACAAAATAAAATATATAACAATATACACTTCTATTACTTTTACTCAATAAATTGACAAGAAAAAAATATGAGATATAACCATTTAAAAAAACTCTCCAAGTTTCAATTGTTTAATATGAAGAGATTGCAAATAAATAAATTCTTTATTATAAAAAAAATGATAATTCCAAGTACCCCCTGTAAAGTGCTTGTGTACCCCTGGGGGTCCCCGTACCACTGGTTGGGAAACACTGCCATAAAGAAACACCAGAAGAGTGCAGGAAAGTGAAGAGTGTTGCTGTCTTTTGAACATAATTTAAAGAAAAAAAGCAGTTCATTTCCTTAAACTTTTTGTATGATGCCATTTTACTAAGTAATAAAAAATATTTGTATTTTCCAGAATATAGCCCCTTTGAGAACGAGAAATGTGCACTAAAAAGGTGAGCAGACAGATTTTGGATACTGTTACTTCTATATTTAGTCCTCTCTCTGCCCTTTATCCCCATTGAAAAAATATATTATGGTCTGCTTAACATCTACTGCCAGAATGAATACAATGCCAGTTCCATTAGTGGTCAGTTTAGGTACTGCTGAGTGACTTTTCTCTTTATATATTTTCTGAAGTGAAACAGTGAAAAGCTGATGAATGAATGCCTGAGATGTGCCTATTTAAACGACTCTCCTCACATGACCCTCGCTCCAGGCACACTCCCGACCTCCGACCTCTGACCCCTCACAGGACGACCTCCATTTCCTCACAATTACAGCCTACAAATGGTTTTCCTTCAGCCGTGTGCACCGTGAGCGAGCGTCAGGGTTTCTCACACACACAGATATTTAGACCAGATCTGTTGTTGCTGTGCTGTGACTTTAGGAAACTAGTTCACTTCCAGTTTGGAGAAGCAGACGGGAGCAGTGACACAGCTTCTAAAACTCCTCTCAGTGCAAGTGTGTGTCCCATAGAAGGATTTTTTTTCTGTTGCTCATTTATACAATTTCAGAACTTAGCAGTCCCCAGTACAAGCTCCTCAGTGTAGTATTAAGAGTAACAGTGGTAGTAGTAGTTGTTGTTGTAGTAGTAGCAGAGCAACCCTAGAGCTTAGCACTCCAGCACTTATCCGAGTCTAATCTAATCAGCAGTAATAGTAGTAGTAGTAGTAGTAATAGTAGTAGTAGTAATAGTTAATAGTAGTAGTACAACCCCAGAATTTTGCACTGCCCAGTATAAGCTCCTTAGTGTAGTAGTAGTAAGAGTAACACTGGTAGTAATAGTCATAGTAGCAGTAGTAGTAGTAGTAATAACAGCAGCAGTAGTAGAAGTAGTAGTAGTAGTAGTTGTACTAGTAATACAACCCCAGAACTTAGCACTCCAGAACTTATCTGAGTCTAATCTAATCAGCAGTAGTAGTAGTAATACTAGTAGTAATAGTAGTAGTAGTTGTAGTAGTAGCAGTAGCAGTAGTAGTAATAGTTAATAGTAGTACAACCCCAGAATTTTGCACTCCCCAGTAAAAGCTCCTCAGTGTATTAGCAGTAAGAGTAATAGTAATAGTAGTAGTAGTAGTAGTAGTAGTAGTAGTAGTAGTAGTAGTAAAAGCAGCAGCACCAGTAGTAGTAGTAGTAGTAGTAGTAGTAGTAGTAGTAGTAGTAGTAACATTTAAACGGACATTCAAGTAGTTGTATATTTAAAAGAAAACTATTTAACACTGGCACCATTTACAAAAGTATATGGTTTAGTCTCTGTGGTTTTGCTCCTGTCTGCTTCTCCAAACCCAGAAGGAACTCTGACAAGCCTCTGTAGAAACCTTCAAGTCCTTAAACCTACTGAGTATGAGAGCTACTGTTGCTGCTAACCCTTGCTGTGGACTGAGTTGAACCTGTTAGCGATTAGCTCGTAGCATGTTTCTAGGATCCTCTCTCGTTGAAATAACAAACTCTGCGGTCGAGGTAAAAAGTGCTCTGAACCCGAGCCAAACCCGTGTCACTTCCTATGAGCTCCAGAGCCGAGTACACAGTTAAACTTCATACTTTTATAAGACTGAGTAAAACCAAAGAATAACTGTGCTGATGTAAAAATCATGTGTGCCATCTGAAACCATGTTAGCGGCGGCGGCCATGTTGGAAGTTTCATACTCAGCTATAGGGTTTTATCGTAGTGGAGTAATTGCAGGTTTTGATGCCAAAGTTGGAAGTCAGATTTCTGATATCTGTGCTTTTTAAAGGGGATGCATCATGCTTTTTTCAGGTTGCTTGAAATAGTTTTAGTATTATTTCATGTTTTATGTCTTAAAATAATGATTATGTATGGAAGACTGGTACAGGAAGTTAAAAAGGCAATAATACCTGTTTAATGATGAAATTAGCGCTAGCCACCAAACATCGCAAATTATGAATAATCAAGACAGGTTTGGCAACTGACGACCACTCTGCCACATGTGAGTATTATCAGAGCCTGGTTTGATAACATTAGAGAGCGTGTCAACGTTTAGACATTTTATTTAACAAATAAATGGCATATAAGCTAAACAATACATAATTTACATTTGCATAGAAATAAATGGGATAGATCCTTAATCTTGGTACCTGGCTGCATGCACAACCTTTTTAATTAAGTCTATTTCTAATTAAGTATTACTCCGGTAAGCCTCTATAGGGGACCTTTAATGTCTATAAAATTACTGCATGTAATATATATTGTCATTGCTGAAAAACAAAAACTTTGGGATAATTTGTCCAGTCCTATTTCAGACGCCTAAGGTTGTGCGTCAGACTCCCTCTCTCTGCGTCCATTAGCCTGTCTGTACAAAGTGCTCTGAAGCCTCTCCACTCAGAGGCCGTGTTGTTTGAATGGCCCCTGCGCAGAGGAACAATGGAGGAACTTTCTTGGGTCGCGCCGTGAGAGCCAGTCTTGTTACTCTCAATGGAGCTTTTGTGTGAAGTCATTGAGAGGCGACAGCTTGATATCCCCCGGAGCCATGCATGTGTGCGCCGCTCATCACTCACCGTCCCGTCCAGTTTGTGTTAGCGCAGACGGAGTAACCCAAGACCATACCTGCCAGCTCCTCCTAAAAGGTCAAAGTTTATTAGCTCTGGGGTCACAAGCTGCTGAGTATTAAAACTATAGTAATTACATTTTATAAAACAAGTGTCTGTAAACAATGCTGGCTGGAACTACACTGTCAAGTTAGCATTGGCCACCAAACACTTTGCAGAAACTAGACGGTCTCAGAAAATGACAATCAATTAACTCCATGTGTGTAACGTCAGTGCCTGGGTAGAGAACATTATCGATTGGCTTGGGAGTGAGCTGTTCTAGTGCTGCATAAACTAAAGGCTACATGCTAAAAGTCACCAAAGTCTTGTCTTCTGCTGGACAGTAGTTACTGTTTTATTGCAACTGAAACTGCACAACATATCACAAAATTATCATTATTGCAGTATCAGCAAACACAATATCTGCATCGCAAGAATCTACAGTATAATAAATAATAATATACTGCAATAATGCTATTGTCTTAGACTGACAGGATCACTTTCCTACCAGAGGCTTAAATAAAAATGTGTTGTGACTAAATAAAAATGTTTAAAAACCTGGTTTCAGTGGTAATTCCCTTAATTTAGTCACAAGTTTAGTTGTGTTTTATTCCTGGTTTAGTCTGTGTTAAGTTTTGACTTGTGAATACAGGGACTTACATTTACAGTCAATTTAACTTGATATGTCAGAATAGTTAGTATTTATGTAATTTATATTTAATATAAATGTTAATATTTAACATATGTATCGAATACTGCATGTGTTTCCCATTTCATGCAGCCCTATATTTAATTACACTACTGGACTGAACACTGCAAATGTAATGAAAAATACTTGTTACACTACACTAGCAAAGTGCTTATTACCACTGAGTAAAGTAGTCGTTGTACTGTTTTGCAGAAGCACTTTGGTAGAGTAGTGTAATAAGTATCTTTATTACATTTTTGTACCATTAAAATGTACATAAAACGTCCTGGTAACATTTCAGAATAACTCACACTATGAAGCAATAATTACGTATTAGTTAAGGATTACTAACCAGCTAATTAATGGTTTACAAACCATTACATTAACATTTATAAACACCACTGAGTTACACTGTTATTACTGTTGAATTCTTGAGTTATAAGCTCATGGGAATCAATGCCAGGTTTTAAATAGCAGAGTCAAAAAGGTATCTATAAAATATTTGTTATAAAATATTGTTAAATACATATTTATTAAGGCTTTATTACTGCTTAAAAGTGGTGAGTTATTATAAAGTGTTACCAATGTCAAACTGCTGTTACTACTGCTATTACTACTACTACTACAACTGCTATTACTACTACTACAACTGCTATTATTATTGCTATTACTACTACAACTGCTATTACTACTACTACAACTGCTATTACTACTACTGCAACTGCTATTATTATTGCTATTACTACTACAGCTGCTATTACTACTACTACTACAACTGCTATTACTACTACTGCAACTGCTATTATTACTGCTATTACTACTACAGCTGCTATTACTACTACTACTACAACTGCTATTACTACTACTGCAACTGCTATTATTACTACTGCAGCTGCTATTATTACTGCTATTACTACTACTACTGCAACTACTATTATTACTGCTAATATTACTATGGCTGCTATTACTACTATTACTGCTATTACTACTACTACTACTGCAACTACTATTATTACTGCTAATAATACTATGGCTGCTATTACTACTATTACTGCTATTACTACTACTACTACTGCAACTACTATTATTACTGCTAATATTACTATGGCTGCTATTATTACTACTACTGCTATTACTACTACTACTACTGCAACTACTATTATTACTGCTAATATTACTATGGCTGCTATTATTACTACTACTGCTATTACTACTACTACTACTGCAACTACTATTATTACTGCTAATATTACTATGGCTGCTATTACTACTACTACTGCAACTACTATTATTACTGCTAATAATACTATGGCTGCTATTACTACTACTACTACTACTACTACTACTGCTAGTACTACAAATTAAATGTAGGTTTTATGATACACGTTGTCTGTTTAAGCCTATAATAAATGAGCCGTACCTCTCCCTGACACACACCTTGTTGTGGTATAAGTGTAGAGGGGGCACAGTAATCTGACCCTATACCTGCTGCTCTTCTTAAAGGTCGCGGCCCGTGACCTCTGGGGTCCCGGGACAGATCAGTGTCCCGCGGTGTTATTGTGTCTCTGTCCAAAACCGTACACACCAAAACAACCTCCTCCCGACACACGACTAGGCTATTAGCAGACAAAACATGGACCAACGCACTGCCAAAAAATACAAATACTTGCCATTAAAATTAGGTTTTGAGCCACATGAAAGCTAATATTTATCCATTTATCCAGTGAAAGAGCCACTTTATCTGTTAGCGACAGCCATTAATTCAAAGTTGAGAGCTGGTGTAGTGTTTCTCAAACTGCGGTATGAGGACCAATGGTGGTACGTGTCCCTCGTCCTGTCTGGTTCAAGGAGTCTTCTGCAGTTTGACCCGGTACAGAAGCGTAGACAGCCGCTTAGTTCTAGTTTAGACCTAGATAAGTCCTGGTTTAGTCCTGTTTTAATTCTGGTTTAGTCCTAGTTTAAATGTACTGGTTAGGGCTTAGTTAAGTCCTGGTTTACATCTGGTTTAATTCTGGTTTAGTAGTGGTTTACGTTCTGGTTTAGTCCTGGTTTAGGCACAGGTAAGTCCTGGTTTAAATCTGGTTTAAATCTGGTTAACTCCTTGTTTAGTGGAATGTTTTAAGTCTCGTCTTAAGACTCATTTTTATTCTCTGGCTTTTAACTCGACGTGAATTGTGTGGTCCTCTGTTGTCTTTTATTGTGTTTTATTGTTTTGTTTTTATTATTTAATTCTTGGCATTTATTTATTGTTATTTTATTGTATTACTTTTATTTGGTTTTACTGGTTCTTATTATTTAATGGGGACTGGTGGAGCTGAAGTGGAGTAATTTATTGTTATTTAGTGTTCTATGTGCAGCACTTTGGAAACTGTTTTGTTTGTAAAATGTGCTGTACAAATAAAGTGGATTGGATTGGATTGTTTAGTCCTGGTTTATTTCTTGTTTAGTGCTGGTTTAGGCACTATTTTGCCCTCATTTAGTAAAGCATCTATATTTTCTGTCTTTAATCTCTATTTTAGACCTGGGTACATCCTGATTTAGGCTCATTTTAGTCTGTGTCTGGATCTTTCGAGGTTGCACTGTAGTAAAATGTTTTTCAATGAAAGCTTAATATATCATTCAGGCATTATTATCATATTCACAGGCATTATTTTATACACATGAATCCGTAAAGCTGTAATTGAAAAAAAAAAGTAACTTGAAGTATACCCTTAGCATATTGTGACCATTTGACTTCTGAACACCTCATTAAGTGACTGTCCCGTTGCTATCTGTCTCCCATCTCCCCCTCCGAGCCACTGACCTATCTCACTCCTGCATTAGAGCTATAGCGTGCTAACAGCAGAGTTTAGCCGTTAGCGCCGTAGCAGCAGCAGCAGCAGCAGCAGTGGCAGCGGCAGCAGCGTTAGCCTCCTCCTCCTCGTCCTAAATGAGATCCAGAGGCGCGGAGCCGTGGGGTCAGCAGCTGGTGCAGGATATGGCCATTGTTGATGAAGAAAATGTGTTCTGGAGCCGCACCGAAAACACAGCGTTTGGGGGGGAACAGAGAGGCAGCTGGGAGTGGGCTGGGAGAGAGTAGCCCCGGGGCTGGCAGGATAGTCCCAAGTCCAGATGGAGGAAGTACTCGCAATATGTACTCATGTAAAAGTACTCTTACTCCAGAATAATGTTACCAAAGTAGAAGTAATGCTTTTTTTATTGCACAGAGAAATCTACTGCTATTGCTGCAACTACTATTACGACTACGACTGCAATTACCACTACTACTGCTACTAGTGCTATTACTACAACTACTGCTATTACTACTACTACTACTGCTACTAGTGCTATTACTACTACTACTACTGCTAGTGCTATTATTACTGCTGTCTGATATTACTACTGTTATTACTACTATACTACTATGGCTGCTGTTACTAATACAACTACTGCAACTGCTTATATTACCTGCTATTACCACTACAGCAGCTATTACTCTGTTACTGCTAATATACTGCTATTGCTACTAGTAATATTACAACTACTACTGCTTATATTACTGCTATTACTACTACAGCTGTTATTACTACTACTACCACAACTTCTATTACTACTACAGTAGCTATTACTACTGTTACTGCTAATAGTGCTACTACTACTGCTGCTACTAGTGCTATTACAACTGCTACTATTGCTATTACAACTGCTACTAGTGCTATTACAACTACCACTGCAACTGCTATTACTACTACATTGGAGTTCAAATTCCATGACAAGCTTCTGTAGCAAAAAGCAGTACTGGTGCACTGAGTAAAGTTTTGAAGAATACTACTACAACTACAACTACTACTACAACTACAACAACTACTACTACTACTACTACAACAACAACTACTACTACTACTACTCGTGCTATTATTACTGCTATCTGCTATTACTACTGTTATTAATTTTGTTATTAATTACTACTGTTATTAATATGAATGGCTGCTGTTACTACTACAATTACTGCAACTGCTTATATTACTGCTATTACAACTACAGCAGCTATTACTACTATTACTGCTAATAGTGCTACTACTAATACTGCTACTAGTAATATTACAACTACTACTGCTTATATTACTGCTATTACTACTACAGCTGCTATTACTACTACCGCAACTTCTATTACTACTACAGCAGCTATTACTACTGTTACTGCTAATAGTGCTACTACTACTACTACTACTAGTGCTATTACATTTACTACTACTGCTACAACTACAACTACTACTACAACTACTACTACTACTACTACTACTAGTGCTATTATTACTGCTATCTGCTATTACTACTGTTATTAATTTTGTTATTAATTACTACTGTTATTAATATGAATGGCTGCTGTTACTACTACAATTACTGCAACTGCTTATATCACTGCTATTACCACTACAGCAGCTATTACTACTGTTACTGCTAATAGTGCTACTACTAATACTGCTACTAGTAATATTACAACTACTACTGCTTATATTACTGCTATTACTACTACCGCAACTTCTATTACTACTACGGCAGCTATTACTACTGTTACTGCTAATAGTGCTACTACTACTGCTACTAGTGCTATTACAACTACTACTGCATCTGCTATTACTACTGCATTGGAGTTCAAAGCAGTACTGGTGCACTGAGTAAAGTTTTGAAGAATACTACTACTGCTACTAGTGCTAATACTATTACTACTACTGCTATTAATACCAGTGCCAAAACTATTACTGCTACTGGTACAACTGCTTATGCTTCTCCAAATGCTTTTGCTACTACAAACACACACCTGGAATCAAACCCATACCAAAACTTTTACGTAGTTGAACCCCAAAGCGTAGTTGAGTAAAAGTACTTGAGTGATAGTATGTAGTTCCTCTCCAGCTCTGCCAGATGGAGGAGGTTAGTCCGGGGCAGCAGCAGCACTCACTCCCTGCACTTCCCAAACTTCCCTTTCCCATTAAGAGCAGCCTGGAGATTGCAGAGGAAGAAGAAAAGTAAAAAAGCATGACTGGCCTGTGTTCACCCCCCTGCCCCCTGCCCCTCAGTCCTGGTCCTAATCAAATAAAGGAGGAAGCTTCTGAGACGGAAGAGCTCTGTTTATTGATATTTGCGGAGGAGCTTCACCCCTCCGCCGTCCCGAATACGAATGTTTATTTTACACACGCCACTTTTGACATTTCGAGACATTGTCAGTGTTTGGAGTTCAGATTTCACGCCAGACTTATGTAGCATGAAGCGTTAAAGGTGGACTAAGTTAAGTTTTGACGTTGTTAAAAACCCGAATTCTGTAAATGTTGGGACGTTTTTTAAATTTGAATAAAATGAAAGCTAAAAGACAAATCACATGCGCCTTTTTTTTTACTCAACAGAACATAGATAACTAATGTTTACACTGAGAAATTTTACATTTTTACGCACAAAATGAGCTCATTTCAAATTTTAAGCTTTTTAGTTTTCATTTTACTCAAGTTTTAAAAAGTGTCCCAGCATTTCCTGGTTTAAATGAAATTTCAAACTCTTCTTTTTGCTCTTCACTGCTTCCCAAAATCATGTTCAATACCATTATTGTAATTGTGGATCGCTAGCATGTTCAGTGAGTAAGCTTTTTTTTTTTTTTTTAATCAAAAAACAGCGGATCGCTAGCTTGTATGTGACGTGTCCCATGAATGCAACACACGCGACTTAAGTCTTGACAACAGTAAGCAGAATTGTGTCACACAGCGCAAACAAATTGCAGTATAAATTTAGATTATTATGTCCCAGCACTTTGTAAGTCTTGTTAAAGTTGATTATTAAGGCAAATCTGGGTGATTGTTTTGGATTTTGTAGGGATGCTCTCTGATATTGCCAACTTAATGCTGAAAAACGGAGGAAGCAAAGATTTAAGCGAGTTTTACAGGGGCTAAATTTTGACGGCTATAGACGACCTTGTTGGAGCGTTTCTAAAAATGCAGCTTTTGTGGGCTGTTCCCAGTCTGCAGTGGTGAGGATTAGGGCTGCACGATATGGAGAAAACATGCGATATTCGATAACCGTGTTGAAAATTGCGATATTATTGCAATATTTGAAAATAGAGCCTACTTTTTGAACATAGTAAGTTAAATTCACTACGTTTGACAAAAATGTAAGTTCCTGTATTTACAAGTCAAAACAGCGACAAAATCAAAACTTAACACAGACTAAACCAGGAATAAAACAAGGCTAAGCTGCGACTAAATTAATTAAATTACCACTAAAACTGGACTTTTTAAACATTTTTATTTCTGTTCTTTTAAGGCTCTGGAGGAAAATGATTCTTCAGTGTAAATCTCAGTCAGATGGAAGACCACAGCGTTATTGCGATATATTTAGATTCTTGCGATACAGATATTGCGCTTGCTGATATAACGATAATTTTGCGATATATCGTGCAGCCATAGTCAGGATCTATCAAAAATGGTCCAAGAAAGGAACAGTGGTGAAGCGGCGGCAGGTGAAGGCTGAGGCCCATGTGGTCCCATCCAACCAAACCACCTTAATCTGGAAAAAATCTGACTTTATCTCCAAAAAAATCTAACATGAGTTGCCCCTCTGAATCCTATCCATCTTTGTCATGAACAAAGAGAATAGAAAGCAGTGGGACCTGGACAACTTTGATAAATGAGACCAAAACCAGAACTATTTTAGATCCAAACACGTGAAAACTTCCCAACATCTTCTATCCTTGTCCTCAAAGCTGCTCCCACTGCTGCAGATGAAAAATACATGACTTTGTTGTCAGTAAAGTCACTACAGGTGCCAATGGAATATGTAGATGAAGCGGAGACATGTTTTCTCTGATGCAGTATGAATGAGGTTACTGCTTCATGTAAGATTCAGCAGAGAGGGGAGGCCACGGGTGAAGCTCTGTCCCTCCTCTGAGTGACTACTTGGGGCCAAAAACGGGATTCTTCACAGCTGGGAGCGGAGACAACACGAGCAGGAAAAGACATTTATGTGAAAGACGTGTCCTGGGTTATTCTTTCATGTATGTTAGAGTCAGCAGGCGTCCAAAAAACACAAAGTTTTCTGACAAAGCATGAGATACTTTTGTGTTTGGATTTTTTTTGAACTGGGTTTTTATTTACTGAGAGTTACTAAGTTCCATGGTAAAAGGGAAATTTGACGACTTTTCTGAGCTTTCTCGCACGTTACAATGTTGTTCCCTCATCAAAAACAGACCTGGAGTTGTGTTTTGTTTCATTCACGCCTGTTTAAGTAATCCTGTATTCTCTGGCGCTGAGTTTCTGAGGCATCAGAACGCTCGATTCTACAAAGCCCAGCCCACTCCAGGAAAAACTGACCAATCAACAAGCCCTTTACATCCAGTCTACTCTCATTCATTTAGCCAAAAAAACAGTGTACAGCTCTGTTTCCACTGATTCCTCAAAAGCATTTTTCATTTTGTAGTAAAATGGCGTCACACAGGAAGTTTAAGGAAGTGAAAAGTTTCTGTTTCTGTTCAAAAGAGCACACTGTTGGTCTTTTCATCTGTTTCTTTATGGCAGTAGTCATTATTGGAAATGCTTCCTTTAAACACAATATTTTTAGGCAAGGCAAGTTTATTTGTACAGCACAATTCATAAACACAGTAATACAAAATGCTTAACGGGAAAAAAAGACAACGCAAAAGTACACAGATAAGAATTACAATTTAAACTGCAAAAATATATTTAAAAAATTAAATAAAAAATCTTTTTAAAATTAAATTAAGAGAAGAGTTCTTCAAACCAAGAGAAGAGTGCAGATAAAACACTTTTAGTTGCCAAACACAAAGCTAAAAAGAACAGTTTTAAGTGTGGACTTGAACATTGTCAGAGCAGAGGTCTAACGTCGTCAGGGAGACTGATCCAGAGTTTAGCTGCAGAAAACTGAAACACTGCTTCACCGAGTTTAGTCCTGACTCTGGGACCAGCAGAGACCTGTCCCTGAGTCTGAGATGGTTCATATGGGACCATAAAGTTTTAAAACATGCTGCTGTTCTGGAGGTGACCAAGACTGGTTTAAAAAGATAAAGATAAATAAAAGCAGAATATTGCCGCTTTAAGCTCTACATAAGAATACTGGGGCTAAATGCCTGACTTCTCACTAAAACACCCACATACATTTGCACAAAATACATTTGTTTTACCTTTTTTTTTTAATAACTTTCATATATATATATATATATATATATATATATATATATATATATATATATATATATATATATATATATATATGTTTTTTTATTATTATTTGCACTATAGTCCTGAGCTACTACAGAGCTGATTCATTTTTGAATGGGAAAAATGAATGGAAAATTTACTTGTGGCACCAGAGGGGGCGCTGTTGCTTTCCATTTGAGTGTCTAGAAAAGCGCTATATAAGACAAATGCATTACTATTATTCTTTTTATTTTTATTTACCGTATTTTCCGGACTATAAGTCGCACTTTTTTTCATAGTCTGGCTAGGGGTGTGACGTATACTCAGGTGTGACTTATATATTAAAATATTTCAGGTGTTGGTTAGAGGGCGCTCTAGGCTTGTGTACCAGCATCTGCTGCACCTGTACCACTGACAATTTAAAATGTAAACATTACCACTAACAACTTAGGCTATAAAGACAACTGAGAAAGAGCGGAATAATTGGAAATGGAACTGATGCTGAGTCTGACGACAGCCACGCAGAGGAGGAAGCGGCGCTTCGTCTACCTCCGGAGTTGGCGGAGTTGTTCAGAAGCGACACCGAGGATGAAGAATTTAAAGGATTTAGTGATTAGGAGTGAGATGGTGAGTTTGGTGAACTTGTTATATTATGTTCTTTATGCTATAGTTATGTGAATAACTGTTAATATATTACGTTAACATACGAGACACCTATTCAGTTCGTTGTTTATGCTTCATGTAGCTGAATAACCATCAATGTGTTACGTTAGCAAACCGCACACCTATTCAGCTGTTGTTCTCTATTCTATTATTACTATAACTTTTCTTTCAACATGAAATGTCTGTTCTTGGTGTCAGATTTTGTCAAAAAAATTTCCCCCAAAAATGCGACTTATAGTCCAGTGTGACTTATATACATTTTTTTCTTCTTCATGATGCATTTTTTGGCGAGTGCGACTTAAACTCCGGAGCGGCTTATAGTCCGGAAAATACGGTAAGTTTCCTTTTAAGTATTCAGTGGTTTGAGTTTTAACTACAGGAGCTTGAAGGCTTGCAGCAATCATGTTAAATGTGAACGTCTGAGCCAAACTAGGATCTTCAAGACGTCTTTAGAGTTGGCAGAGAAAAAGATGGCCGGCCTGTTGACCCTACGGCAGTACGCTGCGGCTGTGGCCCACTGCGCGCTCTCTTTGGTCGGGTCACTCTTTGTACCTCTGAGCCTCTCGAATCGCATGGCAATACTTCATCATGTCCCTCGCTGTAATTTAGGGAAGCGAGCGAAACACTTCAAACGAGCAGAAGCCACACACTAACAGAACCGGACCGAGGCTAACAGACGCTGGTGTTTTTTGGGGAGGGAGAGATCCCGCAGCGGGCCGCAGCAATCAGGAGAAGAACTACAGGGGTGTAATTGTTGGAGCTGATTACAAAGTGCAAAGAGTAATGGGCCAGAGTGAAAGAAACAGAGAAACCAGGGAGCCAGAGCAGAGGGGTGTCCTGAGACGGGAGGCGCTACAGAGTACGACAAGATTATATGGAAAAGAAAGGAGCGTGGGGGGATTTTTATACATTTTTCAGGAAAGTTCAGTAATGAGCTAAAGAATAAATGACTGTTTTTGATGAAACTGCAGCACTGGATCCAGGAATGTTTCAAAGGCTTCTGTCGCATCAGACGCAGAACTCGTCTTAAACTTAGCCTCAGTGGTGGATCATGGTGCAGCCATGGCACTGAGCGCAGAAAATACTTTTATTCAAGTATTAAGTACTTTAGGGTCTTTCTGAGTACATACTTTTACATTTATAATCCCCTAAGTAGTAGTAGTAGTAGTAGTAGCAGTTGCAGTAGTAGTAGTAGTAGTAGTAGCAGTTGTAGTGGTAGTAGTAGTAGTTGTAGTAGCAGTAGTAGCAATTGTAGCAGTAGTACTAGCAGTTATAGTAGCAGTTGTAGTAGTAGTAGTACCAGTTGCAGTAGTTGTAGTAGTAGTACTAGCAGTTCTAGCAGTTGTAGTAGTACTAGCAGATGTAGCAGTTGTAGTAGTTGTAGTACCAGTTGTAGTAGTAGTTGTAGCAGATGTAGCAGTTGTAGTACTAGCAGTACCAGTTGTAGCAGTTGTAGTAGTACCAGTAGTAGTAGTAGTAGTAGTAGTAGTTGTACCAGTTGTAGTAGTAGTTGTAGTAGCAGTAGTAGTAGTAGTACCAGTTGTAGTAGTAGCAGTTTTTAGTGAGGCACAAATGGGTGCAGTGTAATCTGACTGTAAACTATGAAGTATTTAATGTTTACTCAGGTATATATATGTATATATGTATATATGTATATATGTATATATGTATATATGTATATGCACTCAGAGAGGCTGAGAGTGGAGAACGGAGGGTTAGTGAAGAGAAAGGTAAAACTCAAACAGCTTAAACCTGGAGTTGTACATATTCTTTCATTATTCCATTAGAGACACAGGGCTTAAGCGTTTAGAGGAGGAGCCGTAGACTCCAACAACGATCCACTCACCTGCAGATGTCACAGCTGTGAGGTTTTTGTGGCCCACAGCCAGGTCCAGCAGTGTCACAAACGCTCCCTGGGACAGAGTCAGTGCTGCAGGGAACATGAGCCTCCTGAGCTCATCTCCAAAACCACACAAGGTACACATGGATTTATCTAACGCACTACAACACTCACTCATGACTAACTGTTGGGTTTTTGTTAGAGCAAAGGCCTAAGCATATTTCAATTTATTTTTTATAATATTATCAAAATTTGTTTGGACATGTAATTTGTTCAATTATTATTAGCTTATGGTATTGCGCTTGTACCACACACAGCGGTGTTGAGTCAAATATAATTACTGCAGGAGAAATTCTCTCACCGCAACAGCCCTAAGTAGTAGCAGTAGTAGTAATCTGTACTTGAGTAAATTTTACATTCAGTACTTCTTTATTCCTACTCAAGTAATAATTATGCTGAGTACTCTTACTTCACGTTGAGTACTATCATTTTGAAGTAACAGTATTATGTGAGTATACAGCTGTTAGACAGATGTGTAACATAAATGAATTGTGCCACCTCTCAGTGTGAGACAGCCCCTCATGGTTTGTGCACATACAGAACATCTCAGAGATATTTATTTATTCAGTTCAGACACAGACTCGCCCAAACACTGCCTCAGCCATAAATAATACAGAACACAGTCTTCTAAACAGCTTCTCTCCCATTGTGTGGACCATTATGGCCAGACCTGTACACAAACACCGCACCGCTGCACCAAGGCCCATGACCTGTGACCTAGTTCAGCCATTCACACACGGGACAGGGTCAGGAGAACCCTGAATATATACAGCTCTGTAATGGGACAGAGACATTTCTGCAGTGATAGAATTTTAATTTAATAGAGAAACAGTAATGTTGAAAGCATTTTTACAGAGGCAGAAACAGTCCACATGGTTCTGTCGTAACCTAACCATTGGTCAGTGCAAAATAACACAAACAAAACTGGCTGTGTCCTTTTTGCAGACTGCAGTTATTATTTGTAAATTAGTTTTAGTTCTGTGCATTTGACCCATCCTTCAGTGCCACTGGGGAACCTGTCAGGAGCAGCAGTGCTGCGCCCGGAGCCAGGTCCTGGCCAGGAGTCCCTCGCTGGAGGATTAGCCTACTTGTGCATATTTTAGGTTGATGTGAGACACAAAAGACATTAATGTGTCGACGCCTCATAGGCTGCTGGAGCTTATGTCATGTTAGCAGAACCTTAGCTACGCCGGGCGCTTCTCAGATTTTTGTAGCCCGTAGCTTGTAGCTTCTTCCTACAGCATGTAGCATTAGCCATCAAAGATCGCAAATTATAAATAATTCAAGACTGTTATAAATATAAATTATAAATAATCAAGACTGTTTTGGCAGCTGTCAACCACTCAACCACGTGTGATGTCAGACCCTGGAAATTAATTACTGAGTGTATCCACTTCTAGAGGTTTTATTTTATAGAGCAGTTAGCTTATATATTTATATATTAGCATCTAAGCTAAATGCTAAATAATATAATACTTGGTTTCTGCTGGACAAGGAGTTACAGAACTGTGGCGGAGGGCAAGGTTTAGGTTGAATGTTTAATCAATCAAAAAATCACCATAGATCATACTTTAATAAGCTGATGACAGATTAAGTAAAAATGAATGGGCCAAATGCTGTTGCCATGGAAACCACAGGCACAGTCTCTCACCATTAGCTTGCATTGGTTTGCGTCATTGGAAGCCATATTGGTGAATTTACTGTATTGGTGTAATACACCAAAGCGACCAACTGAGGCGTCTACATACAGTTTATAACATCTGTGTGGGAAACCGGAGCGGCCGAAAAAAAAAAAAAGCATCCAGAAATAGAGAGAACATGCAAACTCCACACAGGTTTACCTTTATCTATCTATCAAGATCTATGTTGCTGTTGCCCCTTTGCCTGATTGGTTAAACCAATTACATTTACATCTATTTAAATGTCTATAACCTTAGACATTATTAACAGTAAAACGGTCACGCCCAGTTCTGCACACGCTTGGTTTAACCATCAGTGGTTTGGATGCTAATGCTTTGACCTGAGCAGGGAAAGATGAATTTTATTGAATTCACCAATGTTATAAAAGTCCAACTGCTGCACAAGAAAATATGTACAAAAAACAAAATTAACAATAACCAGTGTGGCTATACATAAAAATACCAGAAATTCAAAGGCTTTACGTCATTATTTAACACTTCGCTTAGTACAGTGTTGGGTTTAAAGCTCAGCTGACACTATTAAAACACAATTTCTCATTTAAATATTAGAAAGACAAAATACTTAAGTTTCCACCAAGGTATAACTGGGAAAACAATTGTAAAAACGGATTAAAATAAATTTTGATCTGCCCAGATAATCTTGGTGGAAAAGGCAAAAGCGCAGGGCACACAAACAGGCAGGCAGAAAGGCGGCCATCTTGTCTTCCTCCTCCTCCCATCCTCCTCTGTCCTCTTCTCTGTCCCAATGATAAAACAATGTCTTGGAGGTGGAGGGACAAGGGGAAGGAAGGAGGATGGACAGATGAGAGAGGCATGCTCGCAAAGAAAACAAAAAAAGCAACAAAATCAGTGGAAATGTGAGAAAGGCGGAGTGCGTCGGCCGATGGCTTTTAGGGAAAACCTGCAGGAGACAAATAAAAGAAAAGAAAAAGCCCTGGGTTTAAATCTCAGCCGTGAGTTGAATTATTAGTTGAATAGTTATTTTTCTTCATCATGCAACAGTGGAGAAAGCATGGAGATGAGAGGGTGAAGCATGCAGTTATTGAGATGTGGAGAGTACGGGGGTGGTTCAATAAAGACGGGGCCATAATGTAAAAAGACAATGAAAATGAAAGGCCTTTGTTTTAAATCTCCTCTGTGGTCTTTCTCTAGGCCTCCAGCTCTAACCTCAGCATCCTTCTACACCATATATTCACTGTTCCTTCCTCTGTACAGGTCCGAAAACACTCTGGGAACTTCATCTCCAAACATCTACCCTGAGCTGTCCCTCTGATGGACTCATGAACTAAGAGAACCTTGAAACAGCTTCAGCTCCATCTCCTGTTTTTTCTGTCACTAAACCATACAACACCTCCGTTTTGTAAACCTTTATGTGGGAGAAATTTGTCACTGATGTCATGACTGTTTCCTGCTTTCTTGACTTTATGCAGCAGCTGTGACCCCTAGTTTCTTCATATTTGATCATATTGGGAAACTTCACTCTCCGTTCAGACGTGTAGATGTTCAGATGCTGTCTGTTCCATTACAGCGACCTTACTGACCGCAATCACACACTGGAAAAAGCCATATAACCAATAAGTTGTATTGGCTCCATTCTATAATTTACTTCCACTAACAATTATGAGTTTTTGATTTTTAAATAATGTTTAAACTCACTGTTGCAAGTAATCTGGTAGCTTAATTTAAACATGTAAGTACTATTTCTGCCTTAAAAATGTAATTTATTTAAACTTAGCGAAAAGTGTTCATTCAAATAATAAAGTTAAGTTGTGGATGAGAGAATCAGAGACCATGAGTGAAATCGACCTGACAAAAATATTGTCCTTATGTATTTAGTAATAAATTTACTCTCTCTTCAGTGTTAAAGTTTCAAATAAAAATGAACACAGCACCATGACACAGGAGAACAGTGCCACACATGACCTGCTGTTTTAAAGAAAACACAGTAATAAGATAAACTGCTCACTCCCAAACTGCACTGGGCATTGGTTGAAAACTTCTGGGTCACTTTAGTGAACACTGAAGTTGAACTGTAATACTTAGATAAGTAGCTTCTCTAGGTAAAGTGTGTTATTTAGTTATAAATTACAGTTATGTCCTTCCATCCTATCCCAAAAGATAAATTTAGAAATAAAAAATGTTCAGCTGTACTAAAAACTCCATATATACAACATAGCCCAGTCCACGTTGGTCATGGTCCAACCATGACTCAGGGTCAAAGCCCCTCCCCATTCTGTTACATAAAAAGACTGCATCCCCCATTTTTGTCAGATCGATTTCACTCATGGTCTCTGATTCTCTCATCCACAACTTAAAGTTACACTGTGTAACTTTTCTCCTAAATATGTGGGGCGTACTGACTTGTTTTTGTGATTTTTTGAGTGATTATAAGGCCTGAGGCGCGATCTGTTTCTCCGAGCGGGGCTTCTGTACTGAGAAACCGCCCTCGCAACTTGGCCGGGAGCGCTCCGCTGTTCAGGAAAAGTCACGTGACAGGGAACGACCTGCTTTACGGCATTCCCTTCTGCTCTTATACCTGAGGTGCAGTATAACCATGAAGCTACTTTTAGCGTTGTTATTTTCGCCAGTTCGTCAGGGCTGAAGGACACAAGAAGATGAAGACAATGTCGGACGAAGCAAGAAAAAGAAAATGTGAAAGGGACCGCACCAGATCACAGACAAGAGTCAACATCGGACAGACTTTTGCTCGCTGGCGTCAGATGAGAGACAGAGAAGGCTGCAAATCAGATCACGTTTTTGCTTCTTTATTGTTGGGCAGGTAAATTAGCCTCTTTATTTTTTCTTTAGAACGTGCTTTTTCATACAGTTATTAGTTGTTTTTACTGCGACCATTGCGCGATATTTGTTGATAAGCTAACGCTAGCGCTAACTCTATAGAAGATCCAGTCCAAACTTCCAAAGGTAGCAGCAGGTCAACTAAAGTTGAAACAATGATGGAAATAGACGCACGCTCGCACAGTTTCAGAAGGAGGAGGGGCCCTAGTGTTTACGTTTTGCGACGGTGCAGTGGCACCTGTGGCCTCTAGAGGCGCAAGACCCGGAATCTTACACAGTGTAACTTTAACTTAATTATTTGAATGAACACTTTTCACTCAGTTTAAATAAATTACATTTTTAAGGCAGAAATAGTACTTACATGTTTAAGTTAGACGAGGAAATTACTTGTAACAGTGCACTATGGCCTTGTTCTTCCCTGTTTCTCTGTTTTCATGATATCAGTGACATAAAGTAGGATAATGGTACAATCACTGAGCAAAATCTAGAGCTAACTGTGGTGGCCACTGAGTCAATCCTCACTCATTTTTCATTCATTCATTCACCCAGCTATTCGCAGGGCTGACACATAACCAGACAACCATTTACTCTCACATTCATTCATTAGGGCCAATTTAGAGTCACCAGTTCACCTGTTTGGACGGCGGGAGGAAGCTAGAGCACCCGGAGACGACATGCAGACTTCACCCAGAGAGTTTGTGTTGGTCTGCCCAAGACTCGAACCTCTCACTGGGCGAGATCACAAACCACGCTGCCTCTGTGCCCCCGACGATATTTTTACACGTCAAAGTCAATTTAGGGCTCGCAAAGTTTAATGACGTCTACAGAGAAATATAAAGTTTGGCTTCATCTCTGGAGCAGTGGTTCTCAAACTGGGAACCACTGCTGGGGAACTCTCAATATTATTTCTGTTCTTGCTGTGGCTTCAATTTGATATAAATTCTGCTGCTTAGTCATGGTTTAGGAACAGTTTTATCTTGGTCTAGTCCTAAATTTATGATTCTTGGTTTAGGACTGGATTAGTTCTGGTTTAGTCCTGGTTTAATCATGATTAAGTTCTAGTTTAGGCATTTGGAGAGCCAAATATTTTATGTGGCGGTACTTGGTGTGTAATAGTTTGAGAAATGGAAGAAATGCCTTCACAAGTATCTGTGTGGTTCTGCATACTTGTCTAAAACAGCCTCACAAGTTTTTTTTTTTTTTTTTTAATTGCAGTAATAAATCAACAGGAGATAAAGTTAGCAGCCAATAAATTTGTCAGTGTAGCACAAACTGCTGGTTTTCTCCAGGGTTGAATTTTAGACTGGCCTTTTAATAAATGGGTTTTCAATGGAGGCTGGTGTGACTCGCTTCAGCTCAAAAAAAAAAAAAAAAAAAAACACATTAAGGGGAAAGTGAATGAAAGCAGCACAACACACACAAATACAGTGTGACATTTTATACCACAGTTAGATGAGATAATTGCGCTAAATGCTAAAAATAAAAAATAAAAACTTGGTATGTCTTCAAGTTCATGTACTAGCTAAAGGTAAAGTTTTTTTTTAACCAAATCACAATAAGTTTTCAATAAATAAAAGGGTATTAATCTTTATATAAATGGGAACTGACTACAGGTGTGTGCTGTCAGTGGGCGAGTAGAGAACATTAGCAAGTGATCCAATGATTGTGGTAAAAAAACAAAAGAACTGCAACACCATTTAACTATAAAAAATGTAAAGCTGCATCATCCCTGTGCTGAAATACTTTCCCACAAACATTTTGCGCCACCGCTGAATAAATGTTGACAAGCTGCGTAGGCCAACAGCCAATACAAGTGCCTCTAAATTACCCTAAATTATTTTGATGTAATAGCTAAATAATATTATTTCTAACAGCCTATAGAAGAATATTTTATCTTTATTTAGCTACTGATGTATTAGATGATAAATCTTGGGCTTGGTGCCCAAAGGGAAGGTGGTGTTTAAGAATACAGCGATCTGTGTGTTATGATTTTTGGAGACGGGGTGGGATTAAATAAGTTTTACTTCTTCCCACTCCTTTTTGAGCAGATCGTCTCTGTATGGTTTATTATGATAACTTATTGTTTTGCTAAAATGAATATTATGAAAATTATTACACAATATATTATTTTATGTTTTTTTTTTCTCAGCCTTGTGTTTTGTTGTTAATTGCACACCGTGAACTATTCAACTGTTCTAAAAAAAAAATAAAATGATACAAAATACAAAGTGGAACAAAATAACTTTTTTACTTTAGATAAACTGTGTGCGATGGCTACATGAGCTGTTGCTGGGTTAATAAAGCGCTCCCTGCTGTCTCTGGGAAAAAAACCTGCCTCGCTCATACTTCCCAAACGTCTCAGGTTAGAAACAACAAGCTGACGATGGATTTATTCTTGATTTTCGTCATGTCATAGGTTTAGACTTAGTTTAGTTTTGGTTTTAGACATGATTTTTCCAGGTTTAGTTCTGGTTTAGTCTTTTTTTGTTTAGCCCTGGTTTGACCTGGTTTAGACCTACTTTATTTCTGGTTTAGACCTGGTTTATGTCTGGTTTTAGACCTGGTTTAGTCCTGGTTAATTTAAAGTTTACTCCCTTTTTTGTCCTTCATTTTAAGTGATCAAATAACTACCCCTGCTTGGGACAGACTGCTGTAATGTAATCCCCCCTTAACAATGAAGCCAAATCTGTTCAAAGACAGCAGTACTTTCCACCATTTATAATAAATCAAGTTAACATTGAAGTAATATTGTTCTCAAAGATATTCTGTATGTTCCTGATAATGTGCTGTCCCAGTGTGAACAGTCTACAGGAACCTTTCGCCAAGTATGTCTCTCTAACTTCATCCAAAACCCACTACAGTCAGATTTTACCGTGAGTCACGTCCAACACTAACGACATCAGAACCGCTCGCTGCTTCTTCTTCTTCTTCTTTGAACTAAACACGACTCTGGTTTGGATTCACGGCCTTAAAAACTCATACACATCGCTAACACGACTCATGAATGAGGCCGGGAGAGTGGGGAAAGTCCGAGCGCTCGTTTATTCTGCTGCAGAGAGGCCAACACGCCGTAAAATACACGGAAAAGTGCATTAGCTGTGCGTGTCGCTATAGCCCTGCTTCATTAGCGTGCGCATTTTATTTTTTTTTGCTGTGTTGCTTGTGTGTGATGTGTAATGGGTCCCGTGTGCTTGTAGCCGGAGTCTTGTTTGCCCATCTTAAGTCAATTAAAAGGGAATAAAGCAGCTCTGACCGGCCCGTGAACCGGCTGCCTCAGCTGAGAGCATGTCCACACACACAAACACACAGCAGAGTTAATGTAGGGGAGGCTGGAAATCGCTCCAGAACTGGCATCCCTCCGCGGGCCCTGCTGTGTGAGAAACAAAAGGCTCCTAAGGGCCGGGGAAGTGTGCGGTGAAGACTTTGCACACTTTTGTTTTGGAGAGAGTGCCATGTGTTAAAGGCAGGCATGTTTTTTTAGAAGTGTTTTTTAAGAAAGGAAATTATGTCATGTTGGGAGAGGCGCAGAGATCGGCCAATCACAGACGAGGAGTGAACCAGCAGCTATGGTCTGGGTTTACAGGGTTTTCCAGGTTAAATGTATGAATTTGGACATTTTTAAAGCCAAATGTTTTTATATTTTATTTATTTTGCACATGCATGGATCACATATTGTCCTCATATTGTTTACTGTCTGCAAAACTGTCTCATTTTTTCCAATATTTTCCATCTTAAGCTGCTGTAGATGGAGCGTATAAGTCATCATCTCCATTAAGAGCTGACCTTAATGCCAGAATTTGATAGACTTTAATAAACTCAAAAGAAAGAAAAATACAAAGGAAAAAAAAAGCTTTTCACTTCCTTAAAAAAATAAATAAAAAATAAATAAATAAAAAAATACCTATGAGGAATCAGTGGAAACTGAGCTTTTTGGCTCTATCTCACAATGGAAAAGAATCTTTCCTGAATCCATTTGGTGAATCAGATCCACACCAGAACCTAAAATGTCTCTTTTTTCAGACCTTATACCTTAAGATGATCAGTTCATGTTGGAAAATTTAAAGTGGAGCAAAACAAGTTAGCTTTTAGCTTTATTTCTTGATTTTCATGTCAGGACGGAGTGAAAAACTTTGTACAATTACGCAGAAGGGAAAATGGAAGTAACTGGACTTGTGAGTGTTTATGATGATGCTTTACTCCAAAATGTAGGGGACAGAAGCAGCAAAGAAACGAGCTGAGTTTCGTTTTCAATTTAACCATCATGTCATGTTCAATCATAAATGTCCTGAGCCTTCAGCAAGAAACTCTCAAATAATGATTGTGCTTCACCTATAGCAGAACTCAGTTTGTCCGCTCAAGGCAATCGTAAGAACAGGAAGTAGAATCAATGGCTTCTTCAACTACATCTAAAAGTTAGCCACCAGGATGCTATTTTTTACTCAGAGGTCTGCAAAAGTCTATTTTAAGCATCAGTTCCAGCGGTTTGCCGAATGTCTCTCCCCGTTTTCCTACTTTACTCTCCCTTACCAATAAAGCTTAAAAAAAATGTCCAAAAACACATTTAGTCTCTGATTCTGCCATACAAAGAAACCTAAATTTAATTGAAAAACGCACATCAAACGCTCTACTGTCTTCTCATCTCATCCCACCTTTCTAATGATTTTATGAAAGTGCCTGTGAAGTGTCTCGTCTCCCTCGGGACAGTGACACAAAGCCTTTCTCTTCTCTCCTCGTCCCGATCTAAGAACCACCTGCTGCTGCTCTGCGTTTGCCAAAAAAACTCACGATGAGACAAAACCGTGACATGGGATCTGCGTAAATCAAACCTGGATGTCTTTGTTCTGTTACAAGCTCTGCAAAATCCCAATTAAAACCAACATGTCCGCCTTGTCACATCCGTCCCATTGTCAAAGTCCTTGATATTAATGCAACGGCTAAAGCTTAGTCCCGGGGCAGTTCCTATTGAGGAAGTGAGGCCCGTGTAATCCTGCGGGTAAAGGTTAAGTCTGCCACACTCTCTTCATTGTAACAGTGCCATTGTAGAAGTCAGTGGATTAAAATGTGCATTAGAATCAGCAGAAAGGAGGAGGTGATGTATTAAACAGATGTAAAATAAAAAGGCGGAAAGCGGTGCCAGGAAAATGTGCACACTGGAGGAGGAAGTGTCATCAGTCATTTGTCTCCGGCCAAAACTCACAGATACAAGGTTACAAGCACTTTACATGAAGAAAGAAGGGGATTCTGCAGCTATAAAAGGAACAAATGAGTATTAAAAAGTATAATTTTATTTGTAGTATTAGTATGTTTAAGTATTTTAACAATGGCTTAGTTGGACTGAGCTCATAGAATAAAAAGAGGAGCTGATGTTTAAGTAAATGCACACCACATAAACATGAACAGTATTCATTCACATGGTAATTGTACAGAGTAACTCGCTTTGATGACCCAAAACAATAGAAATTGAGCATGTCATGTGTTTGGACAGTATTCCTATTTTGGTAAAAATAAACATAAATTTGGACAGTTAGGAAGAAGCGTCAACCAAGTCTGTCTGGAAATCTGCAAAAACACTGCACAGCAAACGTTCTTCAGAGAGACACTGGACTGTGCAACATATAACTGCCGTATTAAATGGCACTAGCCAAAAAATGCATAATGAAGAAGAAGAAAACGTATATAAGTCTCTGGTCAATTTGGAACTTGCCTATCACAGCCGTTTTTCTGCACAGCGTCTTAAAAATACAGAGGCAGAGTGAATTTAATAACTTCTCTGTGAATGAGTGGGGACTACAGATGGAAATTAGCTCTGAGCTATAATCCGGTGTATTTACAGCACTAGCTGTTCATTAATACACGCTGTCCCATTCAAATAAAAAAAATAAATAAATAAAAAATAAAAAAATAAGTCGCACTGGACTATAAGTCGCATTTTTTTGGGGGAAATTTATTTGACAAAATCCGACACCAAGAACAGACATTTCATGTTGAAAGGCAAGTTATAGTAATAATAGAATAGAGAACAACAGCTGAACAGGTGTGCGGTTTGCTAACGTAACACATTGATGGTTATTCAGCTACATGAAGCATAAACAACGAACTGAATAGGTGTCTCGTATGTTAACGTAATATATTAACAGTTATTCACATAACTATAGCATAAAGAACATAATATAACAAGTTCACCAAACTCACCATCTCACTCCTAATCACTAAATCCTTTAAATTCTTCATCCTCGGTGTCGCTTCTGAACAACTCCGCCAACTCCGGAGGTAGACGAAGCGCCGCTTCCTCCTCTGCGTGGCTGTCGTCAGACTCAGCATCAGTTCCATTTCCAATTATTCCGCTCTTTCTCAGTTGTCTTTATAGCCTAAGTTGTTAGTGGTAATGTTTACATTTTAAATTGTCAGTGGTACAGGTGCAGCAGATGCTGGTACACAAGCCTAGAGCGCCCTCTAACCAACACCTGAAATATTTTAATATATAAGTCACACCTGAGTATACGTCGCACCCCGAGCCAGACGATGGAAAAAAGTGCGACTTATGGTCCGGAAAATACGGTATACTTCATATCACAAGTTGAAATGCTTCATATTTGTGTGAAGTCCACCTTACTAACAAAGGTAGAGAAAAAAATGAAAAATTTGTTTGGGCACTGTAAAAAAATAAAATCCAATGCTCTATGCCAGTCCAAAGCCTGGATAAATATTGAATTGATAAATGTGGGGGGATTTCTGAGGCTAAAAGAGAAATCATATGGAACTTTTGGACACCCTTGCTTTACAGTAAATGATGTAATATTGTATATATATTTGTCCATTTACAGCATTAATACTTGGAAATAATAATTATATCTATCTGTCAAATCAGAAAAGAAGAAACTAAAGAACAACAGTGGAGGAGGTAAATTGAGTGATCTCCTCTACTGTTGTTCTTTAGTTCCTACTCTGATGCTTTTTCAGCTACGACCAACACATCTTCGACCATATCCAACCCGCAAAAGCTGCACGAACTCTTTCAACATTTTCATTTTAAGCAGCCAACATCGCCTCCTCCCGCTCGGTCTCCCCACTTGGCACCAATCCGCGGCTCAAGCGAGAGACCAGGCCGCTGCAGACTCCACTTGATGAGTTGCATATGTAATATCCAACTGTTGGCACGTCACTATCTCTGCTCCTGTCCGTTTGGGTTTTCCTCATTCCTCTGTGTTACTGCACCTCGGGACATGGCCATATGCCCGAGCCACACCGCTCCGCACCAATCCCGGCTCGCATCACGGCCTCCCGATAACTCGAAGCGTGCGCACAACGGGGTCGGACAGATGGAGAGGGAAAGGCCGGGGCCACGTCATGTGCGAAGTGAGCGCCGGGTTAGAGGATGGAGGAGGAGGAGACGGCCGGCACATGGAGGAGGTGTGAGGGGGAGGATTCACGCGGGAAGACAACCAGCTCATGTTGAAGATGGGCATAACGCTGCACTGGTTATGTATGGAAACAATATGAATGTATAATACAGGATACACAGGTGTCTGCTGACTCTAAACCTCCCACAGTGAGTGAATGTGAGAGTGAATGGTTGTCCGGCATAGCTTGGTCAGCCAGACTCGCCTACTTTCTTTGTCAAAAGCAGGACAGTCTGGTTCCTTTCTCACTGCAAAGCGTTTTCTCTCTGGTCGATTTGGAACTGGCCGTTTTTCTGCACAGCGTCTTAAAAATACAGAGGCAGAGTGAACTTAATAACTTCTCTGACCTGATTAAAAGTGTTTAGTGGCTTCCTTCGTCACCTGCTGAAGTCCTCGTTGTTGTTTAGTCTTTTTTCTTAATCTTTTTTCCGTTTTAACAACAGTAAAGTCCCTCTGACGTAACCACCACACTCAAATAAACCAACTTTCTCTGCAACTCTTTGTACAACTGGCTTCTGCTGCTGTCCCCGTTCAGAAATAAGTACAGAGCTGCAAAACGGCAATCTGCCATGTTTGTTTGGGTCAGTCTATGTCAGTGCATGTCTCTAACTGTGCCCTATTCCATACTAACTACACTAAATATGTGTGCCATTAAAGTGGTTGTTAAATAGTTTAGAAAAATAACTTTAGGGAGATCAGGGAGAAAAATTGGTCACACATTTAAACACTAAGCCAGTGGTTCTCAAACTGTGGTGTTGGTACAACTTGTGGTACATGGTCTTCTTCTGGTGGTACTCAGTTTTTTGCAGTTTAAGTCAAGCAGTTTATTATTTTGTTTAATTTAGAGCCAGTTTTATTCCTGTTTTAGTCGTGCTTTAGTTGGGGCTAGTCTTGGTTTAGACCTGGTTTAGACCTGGTTTAGTCCTGGTTTAGTCCTGGTTTAATCCTGGTTTAGTCCTGGTTTAGTCCTGGTTTAGTCCTGGTATAGTCCTGGTTTAGTCCTGGTATAGTCCTGGTTTAATCCTGGTTTAGACCTGGTTTGGTCTTGGTTTAGTCCTGGTATAGTCCTGGTTTAATCCTGGTTTAGACCTGGTTTAGACCTGGTTTAGACCTGGTTTAGTCCTGGTTTAATCCTGGTTTAGACCTGGTTTAGTCCTGGTTTAGACCTGGTTTAATCCTGGTTTAGACCTGGTTTAGACCTGGTTTAGACCTGGTTTAGTCCTGGTTTAATCCTGGTTTAGACCTGGTTTGGTCTTGGTTTAGTCCTGGTATAGTCCTGGTTTAATCCTGGTTTAGACCTGGTTTAGTCCTGGTTTAGTCCTGGTTTAGTCCTGGTTTAGTTCTGGTTTAGTCCTGGTTTAGTCCTGGTTTAGCCCTGGTTTAGTTCTGGTTTAGTCCTGGTATAGTCCTGGTTTAATCCTGGTTTAATCCTGGTTTAATCCTGGTTTAATCCTGGTTTAATCCTGGTATAGTCCTGGTTTAATCCTGGTTTAGTCCTGGTTTAGCCCTGGTTTAGTTCTTGTTTAGTCTTGGTTTAGTCCTGGTTTAGTCCTGGTTTAGTCCTGGTTTAGCCCAGGTTTAGTCTTGGTTTAGTCTTGGTTTAGTCCTGGTTTAGTCCTGGTTTAATCCTGGTTTAATCCTGGTTTAGTCCTGGTTTAGTCCTGGTTTGGTCATGGTTTAGATCTGGTTTAGTCCTGGTTTAGTCCTGGTTTAGTCCTGGTTTAATCCTGGTTTAGTCCTGGTTTAGTCCTGGTTTGGTCATGGTTTAGATCTGGTTTAGTCCTGGTTTAGTCCTGGTTTAGTCCTGGTTTAATCCTGGTTTAATCCTGGTTTAATCCTGGTTTAGTCCTGGTTTAGCGCTGGTTTAGTTCTGGTTTAGCCCTGGTTTAGCCCTGGTTTAGCCCTGGTTTAGTCTTGGTTTAGTCCTGGTTTAGTCCTGGTTTAATCCTGGTTTAATCCTGGTTTAATCCTGGTTTAATCCTGGTTTAGCCCTGGTTTAGTCTTGGTTTAGTCCTGGTTTAGTCCTGGTTTAGACCTGGTTTAGACCTGGTTTAATCCTGGTTTAATCCTGGTTTAATCCTGGTTTAATCCTGGTTTAGTCCTGGTTTAGTCCTGGTTTGGTCATGGTTTAGATCTGGTTTAGTCCTGGTTTAGTCCTGGTTTAGTCCTGGTTTAATCCTGGTTTAGTCCTGGTTTAGTCCTGGTTTGGTCATGGTTTAGATCTGGTTTAGTCCTGGTTTAGTCCTGGTTTAGTCCTGGTTTAATCCTGGTTTAATCCTGGTTTAATCCTGGTTTAGTCCTGGTTTAGCGCTGGTTTAGTTCTGGTTTAGCCCTGGTTTAGCCCTGGTTTAGCCCTGGTTTAGTCTTGGTTTAGTCCTGGTTTAGTCCTGGTTTAATCCTGGTTTAATCCTGGTTTAATCCTGGTTTAATCCTGGTTTAGCCCTGGTTTAGTCTTGGTTTAGTCCTGGTTTAGTCCTGGTTTAGACCTGGTTTAGACCTGGTTTAATCCTGGTTTAATCCTGGTTTAATCCTGGTTTAGTCCTGGTTTAGTCCTGGTTTAGATCTGGTTTACTTTAGCTGGTACTTTGAAAGCCAAATATCTTCTGAGGTGGTACTAAAAATATTTGAGGACCACCGACCTATGCCACACATTTATACACAAAAATGTCTTCAAACAATGTATCTAAATATAAAAAACTAAAACTATAATAATAAAAAATAATGAAATAAAACACAAATATAATTTCTTTAGCATTCATATAGAGGTAAATGTATTTCCCAGTATCTTGTTATGCCTCTTGTTCCATCACTGAGCCACAATACAATATCCCTAACACTGTAAGCCATTAACAAAACAAAGCTCTGTAGCATTAGAGCCAGTGTAGTGTTGTGTGGTGTTGGACAGATGAGAATAATCCTGTGTCATGTAACAGATATAAAGACACTCAGGAGATTGACCTCATTACGGCAACACGCTCAGGCCAAAAGACACAAATCACACAGCAGCTTCTATACTATCAGTGTTTTTATCATTACCAATCTGAGCAGCCATACTTTACTGCTTATAATACTAGACTCTGTGGAGCATTACACTCATTCTGTCTGTGTGGATTGTGTGTATATTTTGAAATTGTTGTTCCAGCCCTCCATCACCGGCGTTTGATCTTTTACGCACACATTTTCTCCAAACTCCATCTCCTCTGCTCTGACTCTGGACCTCTGCTGGCAGTGGCACCAACAACCAAAACCAAAACATTCACATGAAGGACGCATGAAGTTTAAGGCCAGATGTGGAGGAAAAGCACTTGGTTTTAGTCTGAAAGTCCAAACTTTTGCTTAATACGCTTTCACACTACACACAAACCAAACCTTGGTCCAGACCGAGACCAAAGAGGATCTGTTTGGTCTGAACCATGGTCTGCGGGAGCTTTCACACCTGAGGGAAAGTCTGAAAGTCCCTTAGACCAAAATCTAACCAAGCTTTGTTAACTCCAGCACAACAACAGCACAGGAATCCTTTTCCCTTCCCTCAAAATTCTAACTAATCCTTAAAGAGGAACTCTGTAACTTTTCACGTTTCTTCACTGTTTCTGCTTCATTTTCTTCTCTGGAGCGCCCCCTACATGTCAGAGTAAAGTCCAGTTGACTTCTACTGCAATCCCTCACTCATCTTTACTTTCATTTTCTCTTCTGCATAATTGTAGAAAGTTTTTTCTGCCATTTAGTCACTCTGCCATGCAATAAACCATGAAGCCATAGATGCTTGTTTTTTTGCTTTCTCATGAGACTCGAGACTTCTACTTGTAACCCCGCCCAGAGACAGCAGGGGGAGATGCAGCACGCTTTATTCATCCCGCAACATCTTATTTAACCATGGTATGACACCAAAACTGTTAATTTGGGGTAAAAAGGTTCCTGAGTTCCACTTTGAGCCAATCCGATCGAGAAATTATCTCCAACATCTCATCTTTAATTGGTAATTTTTTATTTACGTCTGTGTAAACCGACATAGCCAGTGCTAAAATACATTACTTCCTTCAACAGACACTAATTCACCAAACCAATGGGAACATCTGTCATTAGACCGTGCCAGCATTGCCACTCATTAATAATAAAGCCTACATTACGTGTTAAGGTTCTTTCCACAGATGATTTCTACTATAATACACTAATACATGATATTCCTCCAATCCAAGAATCACAGGAAACCAGGCGACAGTGGCTCAGGAGGTAGAGCGGTCGTCCTTTAACCTGAGCTTTGACGGTTCAAATCCCACTCTCCCCAGTTCATACTGCCGTTGTGTCCTTGAGCAAGACAGACACAAGTGTGACTGAGGAGTAAATGAATAATGCACCTACCGTATTTTCCGCACTATAAGGCGCACCTAAAAGCCTTTAATTTTCTCAAAAACCGACAGTGCGCCTTATAAGCCGATGCGCCTTATATATGGATCAATGTTGGTTAATTATGGCTACCGTATTCAGGGGGCGTCGCCGAAGTGACAGCGGTAAAAACGGTAAAGGGGAATTCCAGTCCCAGCTGTTCATGTGTGCCATAGGCGTGTTTATGGATCCTGCCGCAAAAGAACAAGGAGGCGCGGCCTTTGCTCCATCTCAGTAGAAGAGTTGCGACATTGAGGGGACAGAAAACTGAGCGCTCGAACGCTGTTCATGTAGCTTTGAACTGTGACAAATGGAGTTGGAAATACATTGTTTTCAACGAGGGAGTTGTAAGAACGCTGGTTTGTATTCTATTAATAAAGTTTGACTGACTGACTTATCGGACTGTTTTATTGACATTCCCTTTAGCGCAGCGCCATCTAGTGGATGCGCCTTATAATGCGGTGCGCCCTATATATGAAAACAGTTTTAAACTAGGCCATTCATTGAAGGTGAGCCTTATAATCCGATGCGCCTTATAGTGCAGAAAATACGGTAATTGTAAATGGACTTTGAGTGTCTAGAAATAAATATTATTATGAAAACTGTGCATACTCTTTAACAACAACCTAATTACCTATGTGTGTTATATTAACTTACTTTACTCATGTCATGGCCGCTCCGAAACATGCCCTGGCCGCTATCCCTCGCTCTTTTCTCTTTAGTAACACATTAATTCGTGCCGAGCCAGTCATATTTGTTTGTCCTGAGTGTTGTCGGGCAGATTGTAGCAGCCAAAAGCACTTCTCTGCCAGCGAAAATAAACCTCCTGACCTGGGTTGCCTTGCCAACTTCTGAAGACACCGCTGTGTAGCTGCTGGTGTGTGTGTGTGTGTGTGTGTGTGGCTCTAATGGCTGTAGTTGTTTCATTTAGTCCTGAGTTATGAAGTGTTAGCGAGCCCTTTTAGGCCCTAACCTCCTTGGCAGCGGTTCGAGTCCATATTACAAAGGTTACGAGTCTGTACAGTCACTCATTTCTGTTCAGTATTTTTCTCTCCCCCTCTCCTCCTTCTCCTTCTTCTTCTCTCTTCTCTCTCGGTCACGGCCTTTATGCTTGGGCCAAATTTAATCAAAAGTCTTAATGAGCCGTGTGGGGGATGTTCCTGTTTGCAGAGGAGGGCCATCGACGGGACAGAGGAGGAGGAGGAGGAGGAGGAGGAGGAGGGTGGGCTAAAGAAACAGTGCAGTAACTTCAGCCACAGTTAAGGCCTGAAAAATGGCTGTCAATTCCATAGATTGACAGATATGGGATTTTCTATGGCCGATGCTCATGCCGATTTTTAAAATTCAGAGCAGCTGGAGGCCGATAAACACTGCCGATTTTTTGGGGGGTTGATATGCAGGGCTGATTTTCTTAATTTTATGAAAGAAATCACTTTATCCTAAGGCCCAAAGTTACTGGGATAGGCTCCAGTCACCTGCGAAACCTAACGGGAATAAGCGGAAGAAGATGAATGAATGAATATCTAATTGTTTTAGAAATATTAAACGCAAATAAATGTGTTAGAATGTGACAGTGAGAATAGTTAAAGATGTTTTTTTGAGAAAACCAATAAGGCAATTTCAGTCAAACTCTGTGCAGGTAGAGCTTTAGGGAGAGCTACAAAAGGCTTTTTAATTTTTTGTTCTGTGAGAAACGAGCAAAATCTTTTTATTGCCGTTTTGAGTTTTTCAGACTGAGGTAAAGAGATTTTGGATGTTTCCTATGAACTGCAGAGTAAGAGCTCAAACTGCTACAAGATGGTTTTTGCCTGACCAAAAATCGTCAATAAAGTGCAAGTATCGGCCGACTGCTGACAGACTAAAAAAGGCAAAAATCGGCCCGATATATTGTCCTCTGGTACATTCTTTCAGATATTGCAGGCATAGATTATTGAAACTAATCGCAATATATTATTGAAGTATTTTTACAGGTAATGTAAACCATATCAGGAATTTGACATCACCAAAAACACTGAATGTATTTGACATTAACTTTTAAACCCATATTATAAAAAGTCAAATTTTTACTGTTAGGTGACAAAAGTGTCTCTGTCACAAATCATCATCAAAATAGTATGCACTCATATTTTTTTCGTCCTTTTTGTGCGTAACAGTCAGGGCATGAGGTGATTAAAAGATTTATGTAAAAAAGTGTAAAAAAAAAAAAAAACGTTTACTATCATGACGTATACTATGTTTTGTTAGGAAAAAAAATTCCAAATCCATCTAAATTAATGTTGTAGGAAATTTTTGACAGACCCAAGGCTGTAAAAGAGAATATTGAAAATACTTCATTTTGTGTATTCTATGTGTTACTAAAAAACTATAAAAGCTATCACATACACTGGCGTTAAAAGGGTTAACATTCTGAATATTATTAAACATTTGGTATTTATGATCAGGGCAGAGGTTGATTAATAAATTTATGCAAACAAAACTAGGAAAAAATAGGAATGTAAACTATTTCTATGATGTTTTTGGTCATTTGTTCTATTTATTCAGCATTTATTGAGAAATGCTGTTTTGTAAAAGCTAGATTTGAGGAAATATAGCTCAGTGCTGAATGGCTGTTTTTAGTCCTTGTGCTTTTTATTGTACATTTCTGAAGCATTTTAAAGAAAATTTAGCTTTTTGAATCCTTGAAGCTTACATTTATTGTTTTTGACATCTAGAATAATTTGTCTTGGTTTATTCTAATGAGGCTGAATTTCTTGTTCAATAAATGAAATTTACTAGTTGTTCAATCTGTGGAAGTTGGGGGTGGTTTGTGTTTGTTCTGCGGAACACTGAGGCAAAATTGGAAAATGTGCATTGATATGAAATGTGTTAGAGAGAAAATAGTGTTGATGAGCCACTGTCACATTATGGCTGCCACCTTTCATCCTGGCATGTACTAAACTATTATCCACAGTAAATTTGTCAGAAAAAAAGCTCCATTTCCAGGAACAATGACTGTGTGGGCGGCAGATTTACATTAGATTTAGCTTTAATGTAAATAATAGCCATTGTCCGTCCCAGAGCTTCATAAATCAGACCACAAATCTGCAGAGATTATCCAGGTTTAAACCACACGTGTCTCTGCTGATGAACTGGGGACTTCCTTTATGGCGACACTTTGCATACAGAGAATTACATTTGCGAGGTGTTGATGCGAGACGCTCCATTCTGCGTATTAAAGGGTCAGTGATCTCACTCCAGGTAATCCGCGGCGTTATGGGCCATACCATAACTGTATGCATTTGTGATATAGAGATGAGTGTTATTTAAGACACACAGCTTAAGTGTGGGGTAAACAAACCGGCAGGGATAAAAGGGACAGTAATATGTTTGAACTATATGTTTCATGATGCTGATGTTTTTTTAAAGGGGCTATAATCGATTATTCTGAGCTTTCTACCATGTTATAATTTTGTTCTCTCATCAAAAACAGACCTGGAGTTGTGTTTTGCTTTACTCACATCCTGTATTCTAAAAAAAATGCTCTGCTGCACAAACCTCCGCCTCTCCCACGGAGCCCCGCCCACTCCAGGAAGCACTGTCCAATCAGCAAGCTCCTCTACATCCACTCTGCTCTCATTCATTTATCAAAAACTGATTCCTCACAGACTGTTTTCATTTTGTAGTAAAATGGCATCATACAAGAAGTTTCAGGAAGTGATGTGCTCTTTTTCTTTGATTATGTTCAAAAGACCATCACAGCTATGCCCTCTGCTGCCCTCTGCTGGTCTCTTCACCTGTTTCTTTATGGCACCAGCAGAGTACTTCATAAAAAATGTTCTCTTTTAGTCACATAATGTTTTTAAAGCTTGTAATGCGTGCTGCTGTTCTAGAGGCGACCAAGATTGGTTTAAAAGCAGAATATAGTCCATTTAATTTTATTGTTATAGCGATGGGTTTACAGATTAAACACGGCTGGCATCCCAAAATGTGTTGAAAACAGAAAAATATATGATACATACAATTATTATTTCTGCCAGGGAGGTTTTGATTTTGTCAGAGTAAGTAAGAGCCAGATTTTGCCAATCACCTTTTGGAGTCCACTGATGAAATTAAAGCTTGAATGTCTCTAATTTGTTTTATTTTTTTGCATTTTAATGACCAAAAGACTGAATTAGTTCTTTGGTTTGGTCCAAGCAGTTCTGGCAGTGGCTTCTCAGTAAATCTAGCTTCTTTGTTCTCAGTTTGTCAGACCCACAATCACAAACCAAGGGCTGAAAACGGATCATGATTTTAAACTTGATAAACAGGTCAGTGCTGAAATAAAGCTCAGATCGATTAAACCTGTACTTTCTCTCTATCATTTTGAAATGCTGAGTCAGGCTTTTATAACCAAACATTGAGATTACAGCAATGCTTGTCTTCTCACGCATTTTAAACTGGTTCACAAAAGCACAATCACATTTCTCTTATTCTAACTTCCCTTCATTTTGACTCTAAAATTATAAAAAAAATTGTTTTTAAAAGCCTTAATGGCCTTGCCCCGCGTTATCTGTCTGACCTGCTGGAGCCATACTCTGCTGGCTCTGCTTGTTCCTAAGTCAAGGAGGAAACACAGAGGTGACCGTGCCTTTTCGGTTGCGGCCCCCAGATGAGCTGCCGATACCCATCAGCCTGGCCGAGTCACAGCTTGTTTTTAAATCCCTTCTTAAAACACATTTCTTTAACAGCATTTGCGGTTTTGACTTTAACTGTTTTATCACAGTCCTTATTGTTTTACTGCTTGTGTCTATTATTGTTTTTGGGGCTGTACAATATATCGCAAAATTATTATTATCGCAATATCATCAAACGCAATATCTGTATCGCGATAATATAAATATATCGCAATAACGCTCTGACAGAGATTTACACTGAAGAATCATTTTCCTCCAGAGCCTTAAAAGAACATGTGTTGTGACTAAATAAAAATGTGTAAAAAGTCCAGTTTTAGTGGTAATTTAATTAATTTAGTCACAGCTTAGCCTTGTTTTATTCCTGGTTTAGTCTGTGTTAAGTTTTGATTTTGTCGCTGTTTTGATTTGTAAATACAGGAACTTACATTTTTGTGAAATGTAGTGAATTTAACTTACTATGTTTGAAAAGTAGGCTCTATTTTCAAATATCGCAATAATATCATTATCGCAATTTTCAACATAGTTATCAAATATCGCATGTTTTCTCCATATCGTGCAGCCATAATTGTTTTATATTTGTTATGTTGTTGTTATTATTTCTTTGTTGTGTACATAACTTTGTTTCTAAAAGTGCTTTATAAATAAACTGGATTTGACTGGACATTAACTTATTATAAATGTACTTCTATTTTTGTAGATATGTAAATATGCTAATCTTATTCTATTCTGTTATATTTTATTCATATTAAGTTATTACTTAAACTACTCTATACTTATTTCCTTTTTACTAGTGTTCTTAAGTGCAACTGAGCTACTGTGGCAAAGTAATTTCCCTTGTGGATCAATGAAGTCTGAGTCTAAGACTAAAGGTTTACCATTGTGAGATAGGGCAAATGCCTTGAAACTAAGTATATAACCAGGTTCAATAATGTGCCACTATTAAAGAACCGTATTAAAATGGCAAAGTGAAATCTAATTACTGAGAAATGACTTAAGGAGGTTAAGTATCTCAGGGACAGATTTATGCAGCATCTACAGCAATGCAGTTGGCAAAGGCAAAGCTTAAGTTTCAAAAACAAAAGAGACAAAATAAGTTTCTTTTAAAGACAATCTTCATAGAGATTAGGAGTTCTGTTACATGGGAGGAAATTGGAGTAAAAGGGCTAGAGGAAGTGTCTGGGGAGGTAGAGGGAAGTCTGGACATTGCTTAGACTTAGAAAAGGTCAAGAACTAGAACTTCTATTGGCTTTATCCTCCTCCTCTTTTGTGACATTTGTAACTTTCTGTCACTTTTACTCCCAGACATCAAGTGGAGATCATGTTTTCCTCTTCTGCACATGCATGTAAATAATTACAGACCTCATAAACCAGTCCTTCCTACTTCCATGTTGTATCTGCCGTATGTAGAGGGCGGAGCGCGTCTTTTCGCCGCAAATAAAGGCCTGTTGTAGCTTCCACGCGATGAGCCCTCGGTTTGAACTCTTGAGAGAAATGGCCCACTTCCTGTCCCATTCATGTGGTCCAACGAAGTATAAATGAGCTAATTGTGGCTTCTCTGATGCCGCCCCATACGTTCAAGTGCACGTATGTTGTTTTCCTGAGCTAAAAAAAAGCGTTTCTTGTAGCCGCTAATCGGGGTTAGATGAAGGCGAGCGCGAGAAAAGTGGTAACGCTTGGGATTAATTACGCTAAACGGACAAAGATGGTGGACGCTAATGATACATGTGCGCACCAGACACCAGTCAAAGTCACACCAAAATGACCGGCGATTTATTTATCCAAGACGGAGTTAGGGGGGAATTATGGGAAGAGAAAACACACTTACTTCAATGGCTATGGCGCTAGTTTTGGATGGACATGTTAGGTCTGGTTTAAACGCTACAATGCAGAAGTAGAAGTCGTTTTGTCAGCTGCGATGGCAAAAAAATGACACACAGGTGCAAGTCAGAACAAAAGGATTTGGCCGGGGTCTGCTCCAAAAGTCTGGATACGTTTTGAGCAAAGTGAAGCTAAAAATAGAAGCCTTTTGGAAGATGTTGTAGTATGTAGTGGAACAGCATGCATCTCCCCTATCAGTAGTTTTCACCTCTAAATAAGTCTTTGCAGTAGAAGTAGAATGGGTAAGGAATGTTTCTTTGTAAGCACATTTTATTAAAGAGAGGTTTAAGGCATTTTTGGACTAAACTTATTTATTTTTCCCATTTTTTTCTTATTTTAAAAGGCGGAGTGTGATACTTCTGCAATAAGTTTGTTTAGTATGATGGTTGGGACAGTATTCGAGAGATGACCTTTACATGCACGCTTACTCATGTCCCTGTATACATGACAAATAAGAGTATTTATTGATAAGTGTGGGTGCCTATAACATGAGCTATGCACTGAGGGAAAGTTGGCTTATTTAATCCATTTCTGGCAACAAAGAAAAAAAATCACAGTGGCAGTGCAAAATGGTATGAAGAGTGTAAAAAATACGGCAAAGAACTTGTGTAGCACTAGTTAAGGCCAAAAGTAGCAGAGACACGGCCAATGAGCATAAAGCTACTACACTGTGTCACTTTTTTGAATATTACTAGGTTAGGGGTTTTCACTGTGGGATGTCCAGAGTTTCAAAGTTTCTAACATGAAGTTTCCAGGATACTACGCATACATGCCACAGTATCTGGGTTTATAATGGCGTTTTCATGAGGGTTACTGATCCAAACCTGATCATGACTGGGACACTGAAATGCATGTTAACACCCTCAATATTGAGTACTAGTACATCTCTGACCTGTTGGACCCATATGAACCATGTGGGACTCTGAGGACCTCAGGGACAGGTCTCTGCTGGGACTCTGAGGACCTCAGGGACAGGTCTCTGCTGGGACTCTGAGGACCTCAGGGACAGGTCTCTGCTGGGACTCTGAGGACCTCAGGGACAGGTCTCTGCTGGACCCAGAGTCAGGACTAAACTCAGTGAAGCAGCTAAACTCTGGAGCAGTCTTCCTGGCGATGTTAGACCTCTACTCTGACAATGTTCAGACTTAAAACTGTTCTTTTTAGCTCTGTGTGTGACAACTGAAAGTGTTTTATCTGCACTCTTCTCTTGTCATTTAATTTTAAATGGATTCCTAATTATAATTTTTAAATTTGATTTTACTGTTTTAATTGTAATTCTTGTCTATGTACTTTTGTCTTGTCATTTTTCTGTAAAGCACTTTGAACTACTCTGTGTGTGAATTGTGCTATACAAATAAACTTGCCTTGCCTAGTAGTAGTAGTAGTTTTGTAGTACATTTTACCATACAACTGCAAAAACAGTAAAAAAAAAAAAAAAAAATCACTTAAAATACCTTCATTATTTTTACTTGAGTAATATTTTGAAGTTAACAGTACTTATACAGATTTCTTTTCTGAGGTCACCACAGTGCAGGCTTGGGACTGGCACAAAGAGTACACTGACAAAGTTATCACTAAGTCCCTCCCACTTTTATCAGCTCTGACTTCACTCAGAGATCACTGATCAATTAACTTTAAAAGCAAAAGATTGCGTCTCGTCGAAACATTATCGTTTCTTTTGCTCCTCCTGTTGCTCGATCCGTGACCTTCTGCAGAAAAACTCCTCCGTCTGGCACCGTTAGCCCGAGAAGGTGGATTTATGAAGGGGAAATTGCAACTGGCAAATGGGCTGGGCTGGAGAGGGAAAAACTACCCCCCAGGGCAGAAGACCCGGGACAGAGAGGGAGGGAGGAGGGGACAGGGGCAGATACTGGACAGGGACATAATGACTGGATCTGACCTCTCTGTGAACCAGCGGTGTCTCTGTACGACAGCGTATGTGTGCGCAGAGACAGCCCCTAAACAAAGAGGTAATGAGTGGTAATGAGAGACAATGAGGAGCAGAGAGAGTGCACTTAGACACAAGTAATAAGTCCTTTTAAGATTCTTTACCGGGGTATTTCTACTCATTTGTTCCAACTCTGATCTAGTATCTGCCTGAACGTAGTCTATGCTGAAGAAAAAAAAAACACACAACAGAAATCAGGCAAGCTGTGTGGTGTAGTCAGTGGCATTTATTCTCTTTTTTACCCTATAGTTGGTTTAACTCACATTATGAACAATTCACATCTCCACTTACGGCAGATACGAGGACAATAATGAAGACCTTAACCTGGATCCACAGATATAAAATAGTTAATTAGGCTGAAAAAAACAACAGCAACATAGTTTTGTTGCAGTGGCTTGGTAAAAAGCAGAGAGAACTACATAGACCATGATCCTTTGCCCCCTTTCAGCACAGCCAACATGGCGGGGGCAGATGTTTTTAGTACACAGAACAAGATAAATCAGCAAATATCTTGACTCACTGTTGTTTGATGTAGCGAAGGATTCTAAAGGTAAAAGTTACAATTAATAAATTATGTCCACATGCTACGTGCACTGTGCAGCTTCAGTTGTTCAGACTCAGAGGACCGGACTACAAGCTGAAAACTGAACTGAAAACTGTAGAAACTACTGGCTCCAGGCTCTGGGCTGCAAGTCTCCACACTCACCCAGCCCCGGTGTTCCTCTGGCGGGGGCCCTCCGCTCTCTACTCCCGGCCCTGGAGCCGCATGCGTCTAATCCAACACTTACTGTTAGTACGTTATTTTATTTTCACAAAGTCACAAATATCATTTTACAAACACACTGGAAATATCTACTGTGACAAAGTGAAAACATGAACTCTCCATCCACCTGCACCACCCAACACACTGCACAACATAACCTTTTACACTATCAGCAGGGCTCCTGCAGGCATCAGCACGTCCAATCAATACAATAATGCCATTTTCAATTAAATCTGTGACATTTTTAATGCCACAAACACAACTGCAGCCCAAATGCTCATAATCCACCTGCAAGTTTTGTTGTGTCTTATTGTTTTATGCATTTTATAGTTTTGATTAAATGTTTGTAATTTTATTTTATTATGTTTTTTATGTGAAGCACTTTGGTCTTCCTTGTGTTGTTGTAAAGTGCTATAGAAATAAACTTTGATTTGATTTGATTTGAAGTTTTGTAAAAATAAAATTCACAAAGCAGCAATAATGTTGAAAATCAAACATCCCATGTTTGGGTCATTTGGTCCTGCAGGAAGCAAACTCATTCTGCCTGCTATCACTCTAGTGCAGGCCACAAAAATGGCAAATTATCACCTACATATACACATCAGTGGCTTTACCTCAAAAATCACTGTAAAACTCTAAGGTCTTTTGGAATCAAATTCAACCCTCACAAAATCAATTCAGTGACTTCCATTGCTTTTTAAATGCCTTGCAGGAACTGGCTCCAGGCTCCAGGCCTCTCTCTTAAGGTCGCCACAAAGCCCCGCCCACTCTAGGAAGCACTGACCAATCAACACGCTCCTCTACATCCAGTCTGCTCTCATTCATTTATCCAAAAAACGGCGTACAGCTCTGTTTCCACTGATTCCTCACAGACATTTTTTTTAGTTTGCAGTAAAATGGCATCAGATAAAAAGTTTAAGGAAGTGAAGTGCTCTTTTTCTTTGATTATGTCTAAAAGACTGCAACACTCTGCTGGTCTCTTCACTTTTTTTTCTTTATGGCACCAGTAGAATACTTATTAAATATGTTTTCTTTTATTCAGTTAATGTTTTTAAAGGTTGTAAAACATGAAATACTGCTCTAGAGGTGACCAAGGCAAGACACATCAATCTCTCTTTGCAAATCTGGCATCCTGATTTGTATTTTTTATTTTTTTGCAAACCACAAAAGCCACTCGACATGACACATTATGACGCTGCATGTTAAACTTTCATCACACAACCTGTCATGCAATCATTTTATGACTTAGCACGTACGGGACTTCTTTAAGCGAAGGCGGGGCGCAGCAGCAGCAACAACAACAACAACAAAAACAACAACCATGCAGCGAAATATCCTGGTTCCAAAAAAAAAAAAAAAAAGGACAATATGAAGCAGAGGAAGTGCGCGGCTGGAGGGAGGAAGACGCAGATAATGTAAGGCAGCTGTGGCTCGCTCTGGGTGAAGCCGAGAAGGTGGTGGTGGTGGAGGAAGCGTCTCGGGAGCTGGGTGACGAGAAACACTGTCCAATAATACTTTCCATTCTGCCTCATTCTTGTGTGTGTGTGTGTGTGTGTGTGTGTGTGTGTGTGTGTGTGTGTGTAGAGCTGCTGCTGCTGCTGCTGATTCCCTGATTGCAGCCTGGCGCCCTGCTGGCTAGCCCCCGCTCGCTGAAATTAAATCCACTCTGCTCCGTTATAAATTATAATGCTTTACAAACAACACCCCCACCAGGGAGCTCAGGCGGAGGCGGGAGGAGAGGGAGAGAGAGAGAGAGAGAGAGAAAGAGTGGACAGTGGAGGAGAGGCAGAAGAAGAAGAAGAAGAGGAAGAAGAAGAAGAAACACGGTGTACAGTCACAGCTTGGTTAATATTATGGATCTGTCCACTCTGTCCTGCCATCAGTTCAGCTAGTGGTGACTGACGGTACTGCAGCAGAATAATACATACAGGTTAGAACATAGCCCCTACTACTACTACTACTACTACTACTACTACTACTACTACTACTACTACTACTACTACTACTACATCGAGAAGCTTGTACTAGAGGGTGTATTGCGACTACAAACACTACTACTGCTACTCTGAGTCAGTAACACCTATAACAACAACAACAACCAGTATTACTACTACTACTACTACTACTACAAGAACAACTACTTCTACTACTCAGAATCAAATATGTCCACTTCAGTAGCACCTACTACTACAACAACAACTACTACTTACTACTACTTCTACTCTGAGTCAGATATCTTCTCATAAGTAGCGCCTACATCATCAACAACAACTACTACTACTAATACTAGTTAGAATCAGATATAGTCACTTCAGTAGCACCTACTACAAGTACAACAAGTATTACTACTCCTACTGCTACTACTACCACTACTACAACCCCTACAACTTATGAAGGTCCTTTTGTTAATGCTAAGCTTAAGGCAATAAGACACAGGCCTTGTAACTTGTGTCATAAATACACAGTATATTGTGTACTTTCTAGGGATAACTACTAGTTTTATTTAAATTGTCAAACTTTTCCTGTGACATTAAAAGTACTTGTCGTATTTTTTGCCCTAACCTGTCTCCAGATTCATTTAAGGTCAAGGAAAATATAGCTTTTTACATTCTGATAGACGTAAAATTACACTTTTTGTCAGTAAATGTTTATGTACATTACCTCACAGACCTGATGACATGAAAGTACAGCACTGCACATTTTCAAACAAACCAACTTGGGTATTTTTTTTTTGCAGATTTCTTACAATTTGAAAAGACATGCATGCATTTGACAAAGCAGATTCCCGTCTGTCACATCGCTGAGTCCTCAAGTACAAAGCGGGGCAGGTGGGCAGCAGCAACAAAAAAAAAAAAAAGAGCAAACGGATCTATCTTTAGTGCAACCTCAGCTGCGGCGCCGATACCTGAAGAACCGGGGGGAAAAGTGAAAGTGACAGGGGAGAGTTTGGTGGCAGCAGGTTACACAGACAACCAGAGGAAGGTGAGGAGATAGAGGGGTTCAGATGTTTCAGAAGACAACAGACGCTACAGCAGAACAAACAAGACAAAGTGGTTCTTGTAATAAAACATTTCGAAAGGTCGGCGAGTTAGCACTGACCACTAAAAATCACATACATAAGACGTTTTTACAAAGAGCCAACCCACAGCATTAGCGAACTGCTTCACCTTTAGCAATTTTAACAGGAGATAATAGTTTGTGCTTTGAGTTTATCCACAAAAATCAACTTTTCTCCCATGTTATAATGTTCCATCATCAAAAACAGACCTGGAGTTGTGTTTGCTTCATTCACACCTGTTTAAGTAAATCTCTGGCACAGGCTTTATTTATTTTATTTATTTATTTTTTCTTTCTTTTTTAGAATTTCTGCAATATAAAAGTGAACATTCCCCTGAAACAAGATTAAAGACGTGTGGACAGAAATAATGCACTCAAACACCATCATAATATAGGTATATAAGGCCTCAAAACACTCCACTATTCCACGAGCCTCCACCTCTCCCATGAAGCCCCGCCCACTCCAGGAAGCACTGACCAATCAACAACAAGCCCCCTACATCCAGTCTGGTCTCATTCATTTATCATTTACCAAAAAAACAGCTCTGTTTCCGCTGATTCCTCACAGACATTTTTCATTTTGTAGTAAAAGGCATCAGACAAAAAGTTTAAGAAAGTGAAGAGCTCTTTTTCTTTGATTATGTTTGAAAGACCACCACAGCTATGCACTCTGCCGCCCTCTGCTGGTTTCTTCACCTGTTTCTTTACGGCGCCAGGAGAGTACTTATTAAAAACATTTTCTTTCAGTCAGATAATGTTTTCAAAGTTGTAAAATGTGAAATGCTGTTCTAGAGGTGAACAAGATTGATTTAAAAATATGAATAAAAGCAGAATACAGCCACTTTAATAAGTTAACAGCAAATAGAGCATGGCTACGACAAACATTCTTGGTAAAATGAGTGGAAAATGCCTCTACCTAAGTAATAAAAAATCAGTTTCTTTGAATACCGTATTTTCGACAATATAGGGCACACTTAAAAGCCTTCAATCTTCTCAAAAAACAACAGTGCGCCTTATAATCCAGAGCGCCTTATATATGAATTTACCGTAATACAAATATTACGAATATACGAATTACCGTAGTCAGAGCATGGCGGAGTAATACATACTGTGCTTCACCATAATATTGCCGTAATCGCCCAACTGTTTAACTCTGACACTGAAGATGAAGAATTTGAGGGATTTGTGGACGAGGAATGAACTGAAAAAGTGTGTATTGTGTTGTATTTTGTTATAACGTTAACTGAAGAGTTATTGTGAATACGCTATCGTTTGATTTAGCCGTCTCAGATTGTGTTTTTTATTCACACATTACAACTGAACAAGTTTGGGAGTTATGGTGAAGGCGTTGAATAAAGTTTGACTGACTGACTTATCTGACTGTTTTGTTTCGCGCTTTATAGGTGAAAAAAGTTCGAAAATAGACCATTCAATGACAGTGCGCCTTATAATCCGGAGCGCCCTATAGCGCGGAAAATACGGTACGTCACTGGTGAAATTGTCTACAACAATATGCTATGAAGTGAGTACTTTTACTCAAAAAAAAAAAAAAAAAAACACGTCTCTTTAACCCCGGCGCTCCCATAATAGATTTGTTTTTTCGATCTTTATCTGTGGCGCTCTTTCATCTCGCGGCCCGTGACCCCCGAGGCCAGCGCGGCTAATGTCGTCAAATTCAGTGTGATATTTGGAGGCTAATTTTTCAGGCCCAGCGCGGTTATCAGAACAAACACAAGTGTGAAATGGGCAGATGTGGAAAAGATGGCGCCATTTAACGGCTCGCGGAGAAAAGAAAACAACTTCAAACGCGGACAGGTTACAAGTATGTGGTTCATATTTGGAGCGATTTGCTTTTGGAGATGTTTGGGTTAGTCAGGGTTTAATGCGCTCTGCACCGGACTGAGAGGAACACGCCCAAAATACCAGAACAGCAGGTACTGTGGGAGGACATTTCTGAGAGAGGAATAACTTTGATTTTAGGAAGATAAAAATATTTAGTGGGGTATTTTCTTAAAAAGTTGAGATGTTGTTGCTCTGTAATTTATTGGTTAAAAAGTAGTTTCTTTTTCAGGTCTGACCTAGAGCAGGAAGGACTACAAAAGTTGAAAAAACTGAGCAAAGTACAGTGATAAAAAGTGTTTTATGAGAAAAGAAAATGTAAAATTAAGAACTTTTACAGAATAAGTTTGTGTTTTTACAGATTTATAATGGTAAGTTCACATTTACTTTGAAAAACAGTAATATAATATAATGTAAAACAGTAATATAATGTTTTTAAGGGAAAATTAGTTGTTATAGGTAAAATTTTGCCATAAATTTAAAGGTACTGTAAGCAGCATGCGCTCTACTGGTTTAAAATGGTACTGCAGTCTAAATCAAAACAGTGGTCTCTTTTCTGATTGGTCGACCGGTGATGCAGCTTTAGAACCAAAACAAAAAAATGTAAACATAAACAACTTGGGCATTACGGTCAAATTTTTTTTTTATTTTTAATAAATCAGCTGTACCAATGAAAAGAGTAAAACAAACATAAATATCTAAGAAAACTCATTTGTTCTCACTGCCATAACAATTTTAAATAAGACTGGATAACATTTTAATCCTAATTTATTCATTTATTAATTACTTACTAGACTTGGATTGCTGTTTCGAAAGCTGTTTTTTAATGAATGTATGTTTCTGAAGCATGTCAAAGAAAATTTTTAAACAGACAATAAAGCTTTTTGAATCCTTTGAATCCTTGAGTATTTGATTTTATTCATATTTGATATTGATCATGTTTACCTCAAATCTTGTGGGTATTTTTTATGAAATATAAAAAATGTATACTGCTCACACCACCCTTAAAAGTAACAGTGTACAAGTGATAAAAGAAACACAGTATGTTTTCATTAGATAATTTAAGATAAAAAAATAAAAATAACCATGATTACAAATTTTCAAAGTTTCAGAAATTACAGTAGATATTCTCTAGCTGAAAAACCTAATATTTTTATTCTTATACAAGAGGCTGTATATGAAAAACAAAGACAAATGGTTATATAATATATATTTTTTATAATGAATGTTTCCTGTGGGTCATGTGGAGGTGGAGTTAGTTTCAATGCTTAGCTTATTTATTTCCTCAGCCATTCCCAAAGTCAAGACTGTTGTGGCCCCTTTACATTTCCATAAATCCCCTGCGGACCCCCAATTATACAACTTCTTTCTATTTAAAAAACTATCATGTTTTTCTCCACATGCTTCTGTAAAAATGTTACAAAAACACTGATTGTTGGCCAAAAAAAAAAATGGAAAAACATGCAATATTTGATAACTAGGTTGAAAATTGTGACAATATTACTGCAATATTTTAACATAAGGACTACTTTTCTGATATAGTAAGTTAAATTCACTTTAAACTAAAATGTAGGCTAAGCCAAAACAGCATCAAAATCAAAACTTAACACAGACTAAACCAGGAATAAAACAAGGCTACATTTTGACTAAATTCCCACTAAAACTGGACTTTTTAAACATTTCTATTAACATTAACAGTTTAACATTTCTATAGTCACAACACATTTTCTTTTAAGGCTCTGTTAGGAAAATGATTCTTCAGTGTAAATCTCTGACCACAGCATTATCGCGATATATTTAGATTATTGCAATAACAATAATTTTGTGATATATCGTGCAGTTCTATAAAAAGTAATTCAATTCAAACTCAATTTCTTTTTCATGTACTTAATATAAAACAGCCTCTAGGGCCCTCCTGCAGTCTTTCGCGGCCCACCAGGGGGCCCCGGACCCCACTTTGGGAACCCCTGTCATACCTAATTGTTTAATGTTGCCTTAACCTTGAAATTAATCAGATTCTAAAGTATGTATGTACGTATTATTAGTATTATTATTATGGCATTATATTTGCACTCAGTTTATTGTGAGTTCAGAAGCCGTTAATGTAGAAAAATCCACTTAATAACATATTTTGGTTACTTTATGGCAGCCTGTATTAAATGTATTATTGTTATTGTCGAGTACAAAACTCTGGCTTCTCAAAAACTCAAAATGGAATAAAATTGCTCAACACGTAATAAGTAAAAATGATACTGGGATGGATAATTGTCAGATTTATGGAGGCAGTGGAGTTAAAATGATGTTGTGACACTCTTGGTTTTGTTTTACACTGCGGCGGTTGTGGGCCACATGTCGACAAACTGTGTCACACTCAGAAGATTTATGGAGGAGGAAGGCTTCAAGTGAGAAATGGAAAACAGAAACTGGTCAAACATGTTCCCTGAAAACAGAAGACAAAAAAACCTTTCCATTTATCTTGAACTTTTTCTGTTCTATACAAAGAATAAGTCAGAATTTAATATTAGTAAAGGATTAGGTAGCTTTTGTTCTGTAAAAAGTTGGCCACAATAAAAGCCTGAATGTCCTTTTAGGCTCAAAGACGATTCCTTAACTTCAACTAATTTCATTTCATTTATTGTCTTTTTTAAAATTTGAGCAAAGGAGTGTACAAAGGTAACCCAACAACGCCTCACAGCAAGATTTCAAAAGGAGTAGGATGAAATGTAAGCTTGTGTGCTCCTACTTCCTGTACAACTTTCATACTCACTGAGAATGCTACTTTTCTGTCTGTGATTGATTATGGTCACCTTGTTTTTGCATCCATTTTACATAAACTTGAGTCAGTGTATCATGCGTCATTTATAACAAATGCAAAGTCCCTCCCTCACCACTGTACTCTTTATCATTTGGACATCACTGAACACTTGCAGAAAACAACACTATTATAGTATTTTCATCTATAAAACAATATTGGGAAAACTTCCAGGATTCTCTGTAACGTACTCAGTATTAGCTCCAGGAGTTACCAGCTCTGCTTCTTTCAATGTTCCCCAGTTACTGCCAAAAAACACTCTGCACCATGGACATGGAGCAATTTACAAAGAGATCTTAAATTGGAATCACTCTTTTCGGTGGATAAATTTAAGGCAAGCATAAAGAGTGTGGTACAGGAGACGTGTGCTTCTTTTTCTTGAGAGGCTCATTATGTTTTTAAATAGTTGTTCTAATTTTTCAGTGTTTAATCTTGCTGTATTTGTTACATCTTGCTGTATTGGCCAGAGATTCTGAATTTCAATAGGACTTCCTGTTTATTTTCAAGTATTTTTCATCAATCAGCAAAAGGCAAAAGACACAAGACACAACAAAAATAGAAAAAATAAAAAAATAAAATACAACCTGGGAAATTCGTTCATCTTTCATCACTCATTCTGCCATTCACAACCAAAATAGTCACTTAAAGGGGACCAGTCTTTCACAAAAGTGTCCAGAGTTAATTCTAGTACGCCAAAGAATTCATGTTGGAGGATGTTCTTTGATCCAGACACGGAGCATACAGCGTTACTGACAGCCTCTTAGTTTCACGAGTACAGCTGTTTATACCACGAATACAATACTTTGGGTCATTAACACTTGAACATGAAGACATCTTTCAATTTCCTGAAGAGCAGAATGAAGCAATAACAGGACATGACCATATTAGCTGAAAATAAGTTCCTGTTTCCTTTTGACATTCGAGACAGATTTTGGTACATGTGTCAGTCATATTTACTCCGCATTACCGGAGTCACATGCAATTTATTAATAATTTTTTATTGTACTTCATATGATTTATTTGATCTTGTAATCTGTCTTGCGTGTTTTTATACTTATTATTCACCATAAGCTGGTCATTTATACACAAGTTATTTATTTTTCCTTTTAATGCTGCTGCTTTTATCAAAATATCATCTCGTGCGTTTGTTTTTACACCACCTTTGTAATATGTAATAGAGGACTTCCTGGTTAAAGAAAGGTATAAAAAAAAGTTTGTGTACACCCATGCGCACTAAACTCATGCCTGCGTACGTGCATACATGGAGAGGGACGTATCAGGAAGGGCATCTGGTGTGAAAACCTGTCCAATCGTTACGAGAATCACTGTACCCACTCGGAGGCGGATGATTTGCTGCGGGAAAAACGCTGAAAGGAGAATCGTTTCTGCCATTCACTGCGCACATGTATCTAAACACATGTATGTTTGTGTTGAGAAGCCTTTTGCCCCGCCCTCCTGCCCCCCTCTGCCCCCCCCCCCCCCCTGCCCAGTCTGCCCCGCAGCGTCCCGGCAGGAACTGGAGCAAATGCGTTTAGGAATTAAGACTGGGGAATGGCCCGGGGAGCGCGGGGCTGTATGTGTCTGTGTGTTTGTGTGTGGTGGTGGCGGTGGTGGGGTGTGATGGGGTTGTGTTGCTCTTTTGCACCCCGCCCCCTCTGGACCCCCCCTTCACCCCCCACCCCACCCCCAGCTGCCCCGGGACGCTGCCTGTCACTTCACATCGACGCTGATGAGCCACACGAGTGTCAGGAAAGGTGAAGACGCACATCGCACCATCCTCTAAAGAGACACTGGGAGGTGGAATGAGGAAGTGTGACTCAGTGACTCAGTTTGGAGGAGCAGACAGGAGCAACACCACAGAGACTAAATATGTACTGATGAAAATGGTGCTTCGGTGAGCTTACACAATGTCTGCGGCTGAGAAATGTACCACAGCTTGGGTCAGAGCTGGAGAGTGATAAGTTCCTTTACTACTGCTACTACTATCACTACTACTATCACTACTACTATCACTACTACTATCACTACTACTATCACCAATACTAGTTTTACTGCAACTACTACATCTACTACTGCCACATTGAGGAGCTTGTACCGAGGAGTGCCAGGTTCTGGGGTTGTACTGCTACTACTACTACTAGTACTACTAAATTGAGAAGCTTGTACTAGAAGGTGCTAAGTTCTGAGGTTGTATTGCAGCTACAACCACTACTACTACTACTATACTACTACTACTATTACTGCTACTACTGCCACATTGAGGAGCGTGTACTGGGAAGTGCTAAGTTCTGGGGTTTAACTACTACTACTACAACTACTACCATTACTACTACTATCACTACTACAACAACTACTACTGCTACATTGAAGAAAGTGTACTTGAGAGTGATAAGTTCTGGGGTTGTACTACTGCTACTACTTCTACTACAACTATAACTGCTGGTACTACTACTACATCGAGAAGCTTGTACTGGAGTTCTGGAGTTGTATTGTGACTACAACTACTACTGCTACTTCTACTACTACTACTGCTACTACTACATTGAGAAGCGTGTACTGGGAAGTGCTATGTTCTGGGGTTTTACTTCTTACTACTACTATTACTACTACTACAACTCCTAATGTCACTTTAAGGAGCTTGTACAGTGCTAAATTCTGGGTTGTATTGTGACTACTACTATTACTACAAATACTACTACAACAACTACTACTACTACTACTAATGCCACATTGAGAAGCTTGAACTGGAGGGTGCTATGTTCTGGGGTTGTATTGTGACTAGTGCTACTACAACATGTACTACTACTACTAATACTACTACTTCTACTACTACTACTACTATTACTACTGCCACATTAAGGAGCCTGTACTGTTCTCTACAGAAGTTGCAGAATCCTTATTCCAAAAGTGTCTTTTCACCACCAGCCATACTTAACACACAGTCTTTGCTCCTGTCTGCTTCTCCAAACTTGTCCCGAGGAAGGCGGTGGCTGCTGTCTCATCTGGGACGTCCCGGTGCAGCAGTAGTTCTGGCTCTAAAACATTTTGATAGATGCCGCAGTATCACGTAAACGATAACACAACACTGTGGAATAACAGTGGGTCCAAGTGTTTCTGATCTGAGCTGGCTCTGTTTGCTGATACAAGAACACAAACCGCACCTGACTCTCATTTACACACACACACACACACACACACACACACACACACACACACACACACACAGGCTCGGTTTCAGCCTTCTCTCTCTCCTCAGCCTCGTACGGGGCAGATGAACCCAGCCCGTGCCCCGGAGCTCTGTGCAAACGGCCCATATGTCACACATCAACATGACAGTCACATGCACCGGGACATGTCTCAGACACACTCCTCACTTTCTGCCACACGCCTTTGCCACTAAATAAAGACAGGACATAGACTTTTACTGCAATAAGTAGCAGGCAAAGACTACAAGAAGGAAAAAGGACTTGACAGTATTCTAGGCTTTGAAGAAAACTGGATTATTACACAGAATATTGTTACAAAAAAAACAAAAAATAACATGTCATCTTAGCTTTATTATGAAGTTATTGGTTGGATAAATATTAAGTTTAATCCCTTTGACTCAATGTTATTAGATGGTAATTCTCGTTTCTATGTGTATGATATGTCTTGGTGAGGTGTAAGTCCCAAACAACTCACTGTCCCATGTCTTGCCCGTTATTAAAACACAATTAAACAATAGCAAAAGTACCCGAAATGAAGCAAAGACATGGCCAGTGATGCATATATGTGGTATGTTGTTGTCATATGTAAAATGTAAAATGTGTAGTGGCCTTGATGTCCATCGGTTGTTGGGACATGGTCAGGAGTCAAAATAAAACAGCTTAGCCAAGTTAAGTTAAGTTAAGTTAAGTTAAGTATGGCTACACTAAGCTCTGCTGCATGTTGATACCAGAAGGTGCCGTCTAGATGCAGTCAGTACTGTCATAGCTATTCTGATAAATAGATGCTGCTAATCTTCATCTTCTTCATCTTAATTTTCTATGACATGTACTTTTTCTCCATCTTCTGCTTCATCTTTTTCTTCATTTTGATCTTCTTCTCCATCTTCATGTTATACTTCATCTTCTTCTCCATCTCCATCTTTTTCTTCTTCTCTATCTTCTACTTCATCATCTTCTTCTCCATCTCCATCTTCTGCTTCATCTTTTTCTTCTTCTCCATCTTCTACTTCATCATCTTCTTCTCCATCTCCATCTTCTGCTTCATCTTTTTCTTCTTCTCCATCTTCTACTTCATCATCTTCTTCTCCATCTCCATCTTCTGCTTCATCTTTTTCTTCTTCTCCATCTTCTACTTCATCATCTTCTTCTCCATCTCCATCTTCTGCTTCATCTTTTTCTTCTTCTCCATCTTCTACATCATCTTCTTCTCCATCTTCATCTTCAGCTTCTTCTTCTCCATCTTCATGTTCTACTTCATCTTCTTCTCCATCTTCATTTTCTTTTTCACCATCTTCATCTTCTGCTTCATCTTTTTCTTCTTCTCCATCTTCTACTTCATCTTCTTCATCTTCTGCTTCATCACCTTCTTCTCCAACTTCTTCTTCATATTCATCTTCATCTTTTTCTCCTTCATTATCATCGTCACCTTACTATTACTATTCCTGGGTCAACAGTGTCACAGTAAGACTCTCAGGTCGGTGGACAAACCTCGCTGTTCTTCTGTGCCTGGGCAAGACACTTCCCCCACATTTTTATTCTTCAGGTTATTTAAAAAAAACCTCAATGCTGACATAACCATAGTCTAACCATTATCAGACCCACATAATAATCTACTTTGAATATGGCGAGAGGCTGAAGCCTTTGTAGATTTAGCATAAAGCCATTATTTTGACAGATCAAAGCCGGGCACCATGTTTTTTTTCTGCTCATCTGAAGCTTAACACACAACTGGGATCACCTCATGTACTTACACCAGCGACCATTATAGATGTATGGATATAGGTGATCTGCCACAATAATCTATACGAACTCATCACATTACCAGCCTGCATGTAGTAATATGTAATCAGACACTCTCCACGTCCTCCTCTGTCCCAATTCCCCCGCTGTTTGCAAAACCGCTGGCTTCAATGGTGACAAGTTACAGCGCACACGGCCCTTTAGTTAACCTTTGATGTTATAGCATGTTCTCCTCCACACGCAGGGGCCAAAAACCGCAAGGGGCTACATGCTATCCTCCCGCTTCAAAGTGCTGTCTCTAATTTGAACCTTTTGTGCCACTTAGAGAGCCTCACGGACTAATTCGAGCCTGGCATGTAACAAGCAGCTCTGGCCCGATGTTTTTCTGTCATGTGAAGGCGACCACGAGACTATATTCCTTTGGCTTTGATACAAGAACGGGGAGGTTATGAAGGAGAAGGAGAGGAAGAGGGTGAGGTGACGGCTGGTATATACAAGCAGGGTTTAATTCATGCTCTGCTCTTTAACTACAACATGTCAGCGTTAAAGGATGTTGTGGTGAACGCTAGAGGAAAAAGAGGAGAAACATCTACTGTAGTGCCAAGGTGAAGGAAAGAAAAACATGATATTCTGCTGCTGCTGATGGGAAGCCATGACTGTGACTGAAAAAGTACGTTAACACAGAATAATCGCCTTTAAACCAACTTCTGAGCAGGTTGGGGAGTGTAGAAAAGTAATAATAATGATGCAGCTGTCTTAGCTCGCGTTTTGTTGGTGCGTTATTGATTCACTGTGACATGGCTGACATTCACGATCACACTGACGCATTCGCACAGGCAAGGTTGCAAGGTTGGTAACGGGGATTGATCCGTCAACTTTCACGTTACACAACAACGCTGGCCAGGAAAATGCAAGTCACACTGGCTGTGATTCGCATTTACACGAAAACGAGAGTAATAAGAAATTATAGTTCTGGTTTGCAACTTCCCAACAACTTTAAGATCGTGTGGTTTTCTGGAGCCGTGCTGATAAAATCTTGAGTAAAAGTGAAGTCAAGCCTCGTAGTTTGCAATCAGACTGGGGCTTTTACATCATTGTTGAGTACTTGTTCTTCCAGTTTACATGATTACCCGATGTGAGACCCAAACATCTCCGCACGCATTTTCAAAAGATTGTGGATTCGGAAAACGGAAGCCCCGGACGAAAGGCAAAACTCTATCGAATCATTGCGTTTTCAGCAAAATGTAATGTCGTCTATACGGCTCATTAGTGGGCGAACCCCTCCACATCCTGAGCTACTGCCAACTCAAAAATGTGGAATTATTTTGTTCAGTGCTACTTTCCAAACTAATGGGTTCTTTTAGGCAATAATTTACTTAATGCATTTTTGTACTTCTTGATTTGTTTCACGAAGATAAATTCTATAATTGTATTTTTTGTTATTTCTGACCTTGATTGCAAGTGGGTAGTAATACTGTATTTGTAGTTGTAATTGGAGTAGTAGTAGTAGTAGTAGTAGTAGACGGATAGATAGATAACTTTATTGCAGACTTGTGGTCCATACATAAAATACAAAGACAATAGGAAGTAGAGTAGTAAGAAATCAATGGATTGGATTTATATGGGTTATATGGGTATAGTGTTGTAAGCCCGTGGCTGGTCTTGGTCTTCAGAGCATTTGTTTTACATTCTTGGTCTGGTCTTGGTCTTGGTCTCAGCTGCAGTTTTACTCGGTCTTGTCTCAGTCTCGGATGTGGCAGTTTCTGAGATGTTATCTACCAAACATTTAAAAAAAATTGTATTTTTCATAATGTTGGAGTAATTCTTTTATAGCATCAGGTTAGCGTTCTCGCCTCCCAGCAAGGAGGTTGTGGGTTCGACCAACACACCATCACATGAACTCTCTGGGTGGAGTCTGCAGGTCCTCCCCGTGTTACCGTGGGTTCTCTCCGGCTTCCTCCCACCGTCCAAAGACATGCATGTGTTGGTGAATTGGTGACTCTAAATTGCCCCTAGTGAATGAATTTGAGAGTGAATGGTTGTCTGTCTGTGTTTGTCTCTGTGTCAGCCCTGTGTCCAGGCTGTACCCCGCCTATGGCCCAAAGTTACTGGAATAGGCTCCAGTCACCCGCGACCCCTAACGGGAATAAGCGGTAGAAAATGAATGAATGAAAGAAACAGGAACATGATGCGTCTCTGTTTGTGGAGTCTGTTACATTAGATTGTTAAAATACATATTATTTTCCCTCTTGATTTAGTGTTGACAACAATATTAATATGGGGTGAAAGTCTTGCCCAAGGACACAACACAGACTTGGAAGAAGAGGGAATTGAACCGCCAACCTTCCAGTTAAGAGCAACATGTTGTACCACTCAATACTTTTTTTAACCTTTTCTCAGGTAACGTGTATTTTGTATTAACTTCTACTGGAGTAATATTATTTTAAAGTACTTTTAATTGAACACAGACTTTGAGAACCTCTTCCATTCTCACTATTTACAAAAACACGACTACCATAGCCTGTAGTGTAACTCCACAGATCCAAATGTCTCTCTCAGCCCAGCAGCTAAAACACTTCCATGAGTTAATCACTATTAAAGTCTCCCTCACGTAAACATTGGCACTGGGCTCTGAGTTCTTCCATATCAAAGTCGGGGGCCGAGGAAATCCCGCTCCGGTCCTAAATCTGCTGGTGACAGACGGCTTTTCCGTGATCCTCCGCCGTGACTCCCAGCGCCGGGGAGCCACCTCTGGGACCGGTGATTAATTAAGATGGCTTCAGAACAGGATGTGAGCTAATTGACAGCGGGTAATTATGTAATGGGCTCGGCTTGTAAACGGAGACGAGCTGGAAGCGCAGGCTCAGCGGTGGAAAACACAGAAGGAAGGAGCTAAATCAGGCTGGTTTCTTATTGCTGTCCTTGTACAGAGAAATGAAGATATGAAGTAAAATCTTTATTGCACAGAGCATAAAAACAAAGGAACAAACACTGCAGACAGAACACAAGACTATAAAAGCAAAGATACAGTAGATTGAAAACTGAAAGTGCTAAGTCAATGAATATGAAAAGTTAACCAAGTTTGTTGTGCAGCTGAATACTGTGTGGGACAAAGGATGTGATGCCTCTCTTGGTCCTCATCTGGGGCATCACATACCTTCGCCCAGATGGCAGGACTCCATAATCAGACCACAGAGGATGTTGTGTGTCAGCGACTATCTTTTAGGCAAAAGTCAATGTTTATTTGTTTGCCAAAAGTTAGGGATGCACCGATACCACTTTTTTCCAAACTGATACGAGTACTTCCCTTTGAGTACTCGCCAATACTGAGAGTACAGATATGAGTACTTATATAGGGGTTACTTTATAGTTTACACAGTTACACTACTATATCTCATTCATCCCATACCTGTCATCTTTTTGCGTCTATCCCCGCTCTGCTTCGCTAAGTTATTTTTACAACAGAGTGGTTTGAACACAGCTAACCATGGCTAAAATTTGCTCAGCATGGACATGTTATACCTCATCTTAAAGCTTAGATTGTCCTCCAGTCACTCAGTCACTAAAATCATTTTAAAGACAGATTACACATCTGAGGATAACAAGCGGATATTCAACAGGACTCACAGCAGCTAAAACAATTAGCCACAGTACTCCTTATGTTTTATCAGACAACAACTGCTTCAGACTCCATGCTGGTATCATTTTCGGGACAATTAAGACACAGAAGGACAACAAAAGGACAACTGCTTAAGTTTTAGGACTCTCATATTATTTGGGATGTCTGGTTGAGAAGAATGTAGAGTCAGCTTTGCTTTTATCTCCATAAAGTTCACTTTGAAATCCTTCCACACGTCTCTCACTGCTCAGCTGAGAGGTGAAGGTCACGTGACTGCGCTGTAAAGTGTTATTGGTTGTTGGTGTCGGCCCACTTTTATAAATACGAGTATGAGTACTTGGACATGTTATCAGTACCAATGTCTTTCCTTAAGGCAGTAAGTAATGCCAGTAGCAAGGATTAAACCACCAATCTTTGGGTTAGCGGGCAAACGTCTCTACCTACTGAGCTGCTGCTGCCCCACATCTAACTTCAGCTTCTTCATTTTCCAAAACTACCACGGAGTCTGGTTTGTCTCACTCAGTCACAGTTCGTGTGTGTTTGTTTACAGCATCTGAAATGTCACGGAGCAGATTCAGGGCTTTAATGTCACCAGCATATGTGTGATTATGTGGAAGCTGGGCACCACTTCACATTCCTAATCACTGGAAAAACCAACATGACTAAGAAACAGCTCAGTAAGAGTTTGAGTCAGAGCAAATCTTCTGCCTCCTCCTCTTCTCTCACACCAACTAACTTCATGTCCTCTTTCCCTACATCTATAAATCTTCTCTTTGGTCTTCCTCTAGGCCTCCAGCTCTAACCTCAGGAGGATCGGCGCAGCATCCACAGTAATGCAGTCGAATGTACTGGTCTGTTGTGGTGAAGAAGGAGCTGTGCTGAAAGGCAAAGCTCTTGATTTACCTGTCAATCTATGTTCCTACTCTGACCTATCACGACCCAGAGCTCATGACTGACAGGACAAGATCTCAGATAAAAGCAGGCCAAAATGAGTTTCTGCTGCACGTTGGCTGGGCGCTCCCTTAGAGATAGGGTGAGGAGCTTGGTCACCTAGGAGGAGCTCGGAGTAGAGCCGCTGCTCCTCCACATCGAGAGGAGCCAGCTGAGGCTCGGGCATCTGTTCTCCATGGAGATGTGTGCCGGGCATGTCCCACTAGGAGGAAGCCCTGGGGAAGACCTAGGGGTAAGGGAAGTTTGGGTTATCGGTTATCGGCTGCCCTGGATAAGCTGTAGAAGATGGATGGATGTTTTTTGTTATGTCGTTATTGTAGTTTCAGCTGAATGGTACAGAGAAATTTCACTATGCTTTGTGCAGTGCATGTTTGTGGCCAATAATAATAAACTAAAAACTTCTTCTAACTTCTTCAAACTTGTTTATTTTTCAGGATATAAGGCAGGCTCTGTTAAATTGAATGTGTGCTGAGTGTTACTTGTAAAACCCAGTCGTTTGCCCTAAACCCACTGAAGCAGCACAGAGAAGGTACATGGACATGTTGCGTTTAAGTGCCGATCGGGAATCAGATTAGCGTCCGCTTTGATCTTAATCTTGACACTGAGGGAAATGGGCAAAAGCTGGTCCTGTGTCAGAGACTTTGAAGTCCAAATCTCCAAAAACACGAGGAGCGAGCTAATGAACACAACTGCTTCCATTCCCCGAGATACAACTGAGTTCACCCTCCCCCTTGCTCCCCTTCCGCATGTGCTTTTGTAACTTCGACTTGTAGCAATCAGTATCTAAATATCAAGGCTGCCGAGTTGTGTTAAGGTCAAGAATTAGTGTCTGAGTGCAGGACATAGAGGGAAAAGGGGGCCGTGGAAGTAGGAGAGCAGTGGGCTAAAATAACACAAGTCCCAGCCACATATGCTCCTAATTACAGCAGTACATGCTCGAGTCTCTGTGGTGTTGCTCCTGTCAGCTTCTCCAAACTGAGAGACAGCTATACGGACTACCATATGAAATAATCTTGCATATATTGTATTGTAGAAGGGTTTAGAATAAAGAATTTAGAGTAGTTCATGGAAAAGTCTCTGTGGTGTTGTTCCTGTCTGCTTCTCTAAACTGGAAGTGACAACTATCTACTTTTGAGAATAAGTTCACTTTTTTGAATCACCATTTACAATATATAATGTTAGCCAGCACAGTCTAATACTATATAGTAAATTATACAATATTCTTCTTAAAGCCTAAACAAAAATCAGTGGTCGAAATGATATAGATACTGAAGAAAGTAGTTGTAGATGTAGTAGTTCTAATGATAGCAGTAGGAGCAGTAGGGATAGTATATTTTTTTGTCCAATTGCAAAGAAAAGTCACTGAAATGTCTTCATCTAAAGCATGCACAAGAGGCTAATCCTCCAGCTGGATCCTGGCTCAGATCTAGAGAAGGGTCCCGGGACACTGCACTGCGGTCGCCCACTGCTCCTGACAGGTTTAACCCCAAAGTTTAAGATGTTTCAACTTCATCCAAGAGGCTTTCTCAACTCAGAATTGACAAAGCCTCTTGGATGAAGGTGAAACGTCTTCAACTTTAAAAAACAAGTTTCAGCCTGAGTGTCTTCACAGCTTTCTACTTTAGTCATTTTATTTGGAGGTACCATTACTTTACTTGAATACAGACGTTAAGAATTTCTTCCACCTCTGAGTAAACTCTACATGGATGTCCTATCATCTATGTCCCCTCCACCACCCCAACTCTAGAACAAAGATCAAACATGAAAGAAAAAAACTTTTACTGTTTTTTTTAAATGTAAGGTCAACAATTAGTGTCCAGTGCAAGATAGAGAAAGAAGGCTCATGGAAAGTTTCTCCAAACTGGGAGTTCCTTACAGGGCAGTTGGTAGTGACTCATTAACCTGAAGGTTGGAGGTTTGATACTGTCATACTGCAGTCGTGTCCTTGGGCAAGACACTTCATCCACCTTGTCTGTGTGAATGTGTGTGTGATTGTGTGGTTGTGGTGGTCGGAGGGGCCGAAGGCGCAACATGGCAGCCTCACCACCGACTGTGACTGAGGAGAGAACGACTAATGTAAAGCAATTTAAGAAGATTGTGAAACTCAATATAAATGTATTCTCTTCTTGTTCTTGTTCTTCTTCTTGTTTTTCTTCTTGTTTTTCTTCTTGTTCTTCTTCTTCATTATTATTAAGCTAATAATTGGAATTTTGTAGTGACTATAAATTATTAAAGTAGGCTATGTCCAATACAAATCTTGGTCAGCTCTGGCAAATGCTAACAGAATTTGCTACTGCAACTTATCAATTATTAGTTCTCTCGTTTGGGCTTTTGGAGTAGAAAGTGTTTAAAATCACGTTTCAGATATCAAAAAAATACAATTAAAATTAATAATTGTTGAAGAATGAATGGTGTCTGATGCATCAATGAATCAATGCATCGCTTTTGAGTCAAACTGTGAGCCTTTGAATCAAAACTGAATCTAATAGTGCGATGCTCTAAGATTCCCACCCCTACCATTTAGTAGTATTCACGGAAGACCTGTTTACTGCAGTATATGCTTTAGTCCCTGTGGTATTGCTCCTGTCTGCTTCTCCAAACCAGGACTCTGCTGGCAACTATGCATAGGGCCAGTTATATCTACAAGAAAAACAACTGCAAAATATAGCACAGAATAATAGAACAGACCATAAATAAAGGAAAAAGTTGTGTTTGAAAATGTCAAGCAATAGTATCTGAGAGCAGGACAAAAGAAGAGGGGCCGTGGGCTAAAATAACACTATAGTCCCAGGCCTTGCACCACATATGCTCCTAATTACACATTATCCTGGAAATGCAGGGGTGAAGGGGTGCGTACAAGAGGAATTCGTGTCAGCGCTGGCAGGAGCCGGCCCAGAATAGATGTTTTTTATTTGGACAGTTACCTGGAAGCTGTGTTTCCATGCATGTCTGTATTTGTGTTTGTGTGTATCTGAGCATTTGGCTGGCGTTGCTATCGCTAATTTAATGCCACAGAGTAGAAAGCGGACTTCAAACGGCCCCGCGACATGCACCAAAGGCTCCCAATTTGGCAGAGTGAGCAGACGACAACAACAAAAAAATAAACAGGCCAATGCTTTTCTCCACAGAGCTGCAGGAAGTGAAACGGCACTAACAATACGAGCGGGGTATTAGCAAAACATGAGCGCTATGCTAATGAGCGAGACTGTGATCCACCAGCGCTAACACATGCTACAGTGACTCACCAATCACTCTTCATTTTATCATCTGCTTCAGGGAGCACTTGCTAGCCTACGTGTTGCTAACAGTTGAGGAAAAGTGACAGAAATCGGTGCCTGATTAGCTTCATTGTTCGGCTAAAAATGCTAACACGGCGGCTGGTAGTCACTGGGAGCATGGACTGAAATAAATGTTGTGAAGGTAACTCTGGGGCTAGGTCTGAAACTAAACAAGAAGTAGTTTTCAGTTTTCGGATAGAGCACTAGACAAGACTACTTTTGTAGGACTGTGGCAGAGTGGTTAACCCTCCTGCCCCTCAGCAAGGAGACTGTGGAACTGTATGTGTGAGTGGACACTTCCACCATCCACACATAAATGTACAACTGAATTCATGACCGGCCAGGACCTTTCTGTGTGGAGTTTTATGTTTTCCCGGCATATGCAGAGCTTTCCTCCAGGTGCAAAGTCAGGAAAGTTGTAAAAGGTGGACCACAGCTGCATACATTCAATTCAGTTCAACTCAGTTTTATTTGTATAGCCCAGTATCACAACAAAAGTCGCCTCAAAAAGCTTTGTAAACAAATAATCAGACAATAACTACACTAAACTAAACAGACCCAGGACGTCCCTGTCCTTAGACCCTCCTTCTCAGTAAGGAAAAACTCAGCTGTGGGGGGAAAAAAAAGAAGAAACTTTATGGAGCCCAAGGAGAGATCTTCTCTCAGGAAGGACAGGGAAATGTGTCTAGGACTGTTAAATAAAAACCTAGCTCATCTATAGGATCATAGTTCAGGTCTGTAAGGATGCAGCAGGTGGGCCTCATCCAGACAGGGGAGTGGGGGTGAGGTAGGGGTCCAGAGGAGTGGGGGTGAGGTAGGGGTCCAGGGGAGTGGGGGTGAGGTAGGGGTCCAGGGGAGTGGGGGTGAGGTAGGGGTCCAGAGGAGTGGGGGTGAGGTAGGGGTCCAGGGGAGGGGAGTGGGGGTGAGGTAGGGGTCCAGGGGAGTGGGGGTGAGGTAGGGGTCCAGGGGAGTGTGGGTGAGGTAGGGGTCCAGGAAGTCCATAGGAGGTGAGGTTGAAGGCCCACAGGTCAGGACGGGAGCACAGATGGGGTCAGCTAAGGTCCAGTCGTCACTGAGACATATCAGCACACATACACGACTATCACCCAGGATTTCCACTGCATGGGTACCCACTGTGCTGCGCCGGTGCAGACCCTCGCCTACTGGATACGTCTCCACGCTGCCGGGCTGCGGAGCCCTGAGCAGCTCGGGGAGAGCATGTGCGGAAAGAACAAGTTTGTGCCATGAAATCCATGAATAAAGACCAAAACAACTGTTTATTCAGAAGCAGAACAACAGATGTTTTTTTTTAGGAGTTTTTCCTTACCGACATGGAGGGTCTAAGGACAGGAGTATCCTGGGTCTGTTTAGTTTAGTGTAGTTATTGTTTGTGCTGATTGTGTGTTAAGTCTGATTATGTGTTTATGTTTGATCAACTGTTTGTGAAGCCCTTTGAGGTGACTTTTGTTGTGATATTGGGCGATACAAATAAATCTGAATTGAATTGAATTGAGAAAACAACAGTTTATGATCTCTGGTCTTCTTATTGTGACCTACTTTTTGAAGACGCAGAGTTATTTCACTTGTGGCCTTTTTTCACAGCACTACTTGGTTTTACTCAACTCAGCTTTACTCAGCTTTACTCAATTTGGGTCATTTTCCATGACTTCGTAGTACCGGTTTATTGTGGGCGGGGACAGTGGCGCCTCACTGATGTGACGTCCTGTAAATGCCACATCAACAACAACAATGGAGGACAGAGAGGCAATGTTGTACTTCGTCGCACGTATATGACTCACAACTGACAACGTTCTCTGACCAATCAGCAGCCAGCAATCTGTCAGCGTCACATTTTTGTCTTGGTATTTTCTTGGTATTGGTCATGTTTGCCTAATGGAAAAGTTAACAAAGTGGGTAGAACCAAGCAGAGTGAAACTAAGTAGTGCTGGTGGAAAAGGACCATAAATAATTTTGTAGCCTTTATGGCACATGCATTTTAAAATCTGTTTTATCATTTCATGTTATTAAAACATCATTTAGACCTCAAATAAGCTGAACATTCAAGCTGAATTCAAACTCCCGTGGCTCACTTTTAGCCCCCAGCCCACCATTCGGGAACCTATGCTTTAACAGATAGGTGCCATGGTAACCCTACAGTTCAATGGGGTCAAGGTAAACAACATGGTGCCGCCTAATGGAGCTGATATGGCTTACGTTAATTGTTGACTATAGTCTGGAAAAATGCCACTAGCTTTGTTTATTAGCAGCATTTGTGTAGCCATTAGTTTTAAATGCACTTCCAGGAAAAACAACAGCACACAGTTAAGCTATGGCGGTGCAGAAAGTCCTACTGTAGACAAATGTCACGTCGATGTACCCGGGGCTCTCACCAGTCACTGAGTAAGCTCCCCACACTTGGTCTGCTGCAGTGTGAACAGCGGTGACAGGCGCTGGCTTAGTCATCTGTCACATACGACCGCGGCCCAACACTTAGACCCAGAGCGGAGTGGACTCCAGACCGGGACCTCAGCGCTCGCCCCAGTCACTTCACAGCCAGCGCCTTCACATCAGCTGTCCGCTCGGGCCGATACGACGCGCCGGGACGTTCACACACAAACACACATGCACTGCTATGGATCATCGTATCATCTGAAGGTGTGGGGACATGGCTCTGGACGGGGCGTGAAAGAGCGGCACATGCAAAAAGGAAGACAGGACAGAAGTGGAGAAGTTACAGAGTCTAATATTAAACTTTCATCGACTAAAAGCATTTTTATAGAGTTTGTTTGTGTAGCTGCTGGTCCAGTCATATGACGAGTAAACACTTTCTTTGTTTAATTTGCAGCCATTCAGTAAAGACAGTTAGACCAGCAGGGAGAAAGTCTAAATCAGTGGTTTCCAACCTTTTTTGTCTTCTGTACCTTCTGGACTTTTTGGACATTTTTAATCTTTTTTTTTTTTTTTTTTAACTCAAATTCCAAATTAAATATTAATCATCTGCCTATAAAAATAGGAAACCCATTACATTTATTATAGTACATATATTTTAATGTTTATAATTAATTTAAATAGATGTAAATAAAAATAAATAATTTTAAACTCATAACAAATTTACTGGAAAGAAAACCTAAAAAAAACGTAACAAAATATAATATAAGAATACTCATCAGTTTTTCTTCTCTTCCTTTTTATCAATGATACACTTGACCTTGTCTTTCATAGGTTTCAGTAGTTTAATGTAAATAGATCACTAATATTTTTATTGGAAATAAATTGTGAAATAATTCCAAGTACCTTAAAGCTGCACTACCTGATTTTGTGACTGTGAAAGTGATGCGTCTAAAAAAATGTTGAATTTGAATGATACACTCCCCTTTCCTTCGCTCTGTCACAGTCTCACACAAACCTGGAGCTGTCACAATAACACAGCACAGATCTTGAGTTTGCTTTTAATTCTTTAAAATAAAAATAAAAAATAGAAATACTGTGAATAAGCTACAAAATTTTGAACTAAAACAATAGCTCCTTCACATTATTCCTGATAGATTCTAGTTCTGGATAGATAAAGGATGTATTGACCAATCAGAGAGCTCCTGTCCTATGAAAGCGTGTGATTGGTTAAACTGTTCCTTCCCTCGCTCTAAAACAAAAACCCTTAAAAAACAGCCCACAGGTGACCTCAAAGTCTCATTTTCTCTCAGATGACTTCTGTTATGCCGCACTAATAACTAAATAATTATCTTTAGCCAAAATACAAGGAAAAAGAAATCAGGTAGAGCAGCTTTAAGGTCATGTTTTGTTCCCATTACAATGTACCATGAGATGATTAAGCATTCATTCATTCATCTTTTTCCACTTATTACAATTAGGGGTCGCAGGTACTGGAGCCTATCCCAGTAACTTTGGGCCTTAGGCGGGGTACACACTGGACAGGGGCCAGTTAGTCTCAGGGCTGACACAGAGACACACAACAATTCACTCTCACATTCATTCACTAGGGGCAATTTAGAGTCACCCATTCTCTTAACACAGGGGTGTCCCAAGCTATGGCCTAGGAGCCAACTGCGGCCCACAAACCATTTTTATTGGCCCCAAGGTTTCTAAATTTTTCTCAATTAGCCCAAACTGCTACAGGTGGCCGTTAGCACAAGGTTCAAAGCGTGGGTAAAAGAGTTTAATATTTGTGTGAGATGGACCTGGCATCAAGGAAGGACAAATGTAAATGAGTTCAGCCATACTATGTGCCAGTTCCAAGCCCAGATAAATTTGTAGCTGCGAAAGAGCATCAAGAGTTAAATCTGTGCCAAAGTACCCATGTGAATGATTCTTTGTGCACTGTGGAGAGCAGCCGAAAGGGACTGTCTTTCATTATGAGGCAAAATCCATCATCTCTAACCCTTCTCCACAAATATTTTTCAATATGTGGCCCTCAGTGAAGAAAGTTTGGAATTAATTAGTCCTGTCCTAACACATGCATGTCTTTGGACTGGTGGGAGGAAGCCAGAGTACCCAGAGAGAACCAACATTAACACAGGAAAGAGTCCATCCAGAGAAAGTGTGTGACGCTCGGCCCGAGGATCAAACCCACAATGACTAAAAATTTCCTCAAACATAGGAAAAGCACATTTTTAAGTCAATAATCAAGCTATTTCCTCGGTAAAATAACACTGTAATATATATTTGTCACACGGCTCATTAATCAAGATTGATCTCAATAAAATAAGAAGACGACAAAACAATTACAGCAGGCTAACCCCAAGAAACGGGGGCACGTAGCCTGCTAAGCTTGCAGAAAAGGTATTTACCAGAGATCAAAATATGAATTAACTTATTCAAAATAAAATGTAAAAGTCGATTTTCAATTTAGAGATTTAAAATATCATCCAAAGATTGAGTTGCTGTCCGAGTGTGGAGCAGTGTGAGTGTGTGGTGACATCTCTCCACTGCGGCAGAGACAGTGGACCTCGTTAGCGCTCAGTGACGGTGATGCGGACTGACGAGGTCCGGACCCTGGCTCCTGGACTGGTGCCTACTGGCCCTTCACACAAACGCACAAGAAATGAACAATGAATGCACAATCAAGACAGATACTGGAGGCTTAGAGCTCTGCTGTGGTCAAGTGTCTACGTCATGGTTATTTGTGTTGGAGCAGCTTTATGAGTAGAGATGTGTTGTTATTAAGTGTCAGGAAAGAATCTAAACATAAACCTAAGCAGTTACAAATGACTACAAATCAAAATGGGCTCTATGAAGCAACCAATGGGACTTTTTCCATGAAAAACATATAAAAACTGTTAGTTATGGCTTACAAAATTTTCAAGGGCTTTTAATGTTTCTATTGACATTAATTTGACTATGGTATCAACAGTCCTGGGACAGTGAAGTGGCCTGTCTTACATCTGACACTGTATGTGGGTCAAAAGTTGGATGGAGGTCAGAGCCACATCTGCTCCAAAGTCTTTTCGGGCTCACACCATGAACACAATGGTGGCCGCGCGACCAAAATATATGCGTCTTTATGAAGCTATTAGTCATGCTCCATATGTCGTTTGGCCCGGGACAGTAACAAAAAGTGGAGCGTACAATGCGTCCGCTTGGAGTGTGAGGTGGAGTGGCCAAAGGACCACTCAAATGTGATTGTGAATAATGGAGAGCTGTGATGGTGAACTGACAAAGACCAGATATGGCTCGGGGAAAGGGGTACGGTGGGGTCAGAGGGACAAAAAGCAGCGGTCATTAAGAGGTCAGTTAGCCTTATGCCTGCTGTACCAGTGCACCAGGCGGGACAATTCAGTTTCTGTCACTTATTATGAACAGCAGGAGACAAAACAGCTGGGAAATCAAATTGTGTTTAATGGCAACATCATGCAAACATTAACATAAGGCAGGCTGATGGTGTTTTTAACTGGACTTTCTGACAACTACGCCCCATATTTAAAACCCTGCTCTCAGTTAGTGTGGACTGGACCAGTGCAACATTTTTACACAAGAATAACAAATTTTAAAAGTAGCTACCCTCTGTGCCGTTTGATTATTACGTGGCATTATTTACTATTTGCTTTAGTTGTATCGTTGTCATTTATAGTAAATAAAAACAACTAACAAGCTTTCTACAACAAGTACCACCTTAAATGGACTAAAATGAGCCTAGGACTAACTAACCCAGGACTAAACCAGGTCTACATAAGGGAGCAGAATAAACCAGGTTAAAACCAGGACAAAAAACAGGTTTAAAGGTCTACTATTCTGCTAAATCAATTTTTTTGAGCATTTAATAATGTTCCCCACTAAAAAGCAGACCTGGAGTAGTATTTTGTTTGAGTAATCCTGTATGCTGAGGCACTGCCCTTCTCCAGAGCTGAAAATGCTCAGGCTCACAGCTCTACGTAGAAACGTGAAACCAGGAAGTGCTCCTGCGCGTTTCTAAAGCCCATGCACCGTGACCGGACTCATTCTGATCATTTCAGCCTTAAACCTCAGTCACTACGAAGCAGTCAGCTCATTTATCTATCTGTTAGCGTCATAGCCATGCTAGATAGCCATTTTATGCTCTGTCCATTTCCCATCGTTGCCAGCAGGAGGCGACAGAGTAACAGCTCCCCAAAAAGAAGATGTTTTTCATACATATACATTATTTTAAGTTATAAAATGTGAAATACTAATGCAAATGAGTCCAAAACTATTTTAAAAACCCTGAAAAAACTTTACATTAATCTCCAAATGAACCTAAATCAGGACTGCAAAAGGTTAGACGAGACCCACACAGTTTGAGAAACACTGATCCATAGGTAATAACAAAAGAATAATGGCGTATTTGAGGAAGTTAAACTAATATAAGGTTCTTCAAAGGTCTATTAAAACCAAACATTTTAAACTAGTCCACTTCTATACCAACTATAGCTCCATATGAGGCAGCGGTGACTAAGTGGTGGTCCTCCCAGAGCCTTGGGCCTGAGCCACAGGGAGCCACAGGACGACAGTGATGAGAGAATAAGAGAAGGGTGGATTTGGCTAAAAGGCCCTCGGAGCCTCCAGCCGCTGTACGGTCTAACAATGGCCATAAGCAAGTGTGTGTTCACCAGTGGACAAAGAGGTTTTTAATCCGGAGAGAGTGTGAGCGTGGCCGGGTCATCGTGTGAATCATCTCTGCGGCGGAGGATATAGGCCATGACACACAAACGGACACTTCGGACACGTCGAGGACAGACAGGGAGGGACACGCTTCTCAAGGATGTAGGAGAGGATTAGAGAGAAGGATGAGTCTGCAGAGGAGACAGGGCATCATGTTGGAGCGTCAACACAAGAGAACCTATAAAAATATCTATTTATGCAATGATACAAGACATATTTTGGAGAATAAAAGACCTATAAAGCCATTTTGGAACACTACGCAAAACATTTTTACTTACTTGCGATAACAGAATTATGCAGAAAACAAGTTCCTTTTACGTTTTATTTTCTGAACTTGTTTCATGTTAGCAAAGGGGCAAAAGACAATTTTTCTGTATCCTACTTACTTTTACAATTTATGTTATAATGTTTTCACCTCAAAAATATACCTGGAGTTAGGGCTGGGAGATAAATCAAATCAATTTGATGAATTTGCGTTTTTAATTTTGGACAATGTCAAAAATAGTGTCCTCTAAATGCTAATGCTACTGCTAGTGCCCAGAGCAGCTTGAATACTGACTGTGAAGACTCTGCAGACGCTAAAACACTGATAATCTAAGTGAATGACTTCAGTAATGCCTTCATTTAGATGTGGCAACAATTTTACCAAAACAAACAGCAAAGTGCGACGTGCAACAGCAACAGTGGTAACTTACGTGTCTTTGTTTACATATGCTAATTAGCCACATGCCCTGGAGAAAAGAATTAAGTCTTTTCACAGGCGTGTATTGTGTATAATGGAGTATATTATAATACACCTGGTCGTTAGTGGCACTGAGAAAGTAATGCACTTTACTGCTGACCTGCTGCTTTTTTGTACAGATATTTATATAGCTAAAATACAAATAACAAATACTCTTTTAAAAATAATAAACCTACATTTAAATATTTTTTATGCCAACTAACAAGACAAAAAAACTAAAATCGTAAATCATCTGAGAAATGGAAAAAAACTTGACATTTTATTTTTGAGTCATATCGCCCAGCCCTATTTTGTTTCATAATAATAAATAATCCTGTACGCTGAGTCAGTCACTTTCTCAAGCACATAAACTGTCACTGGACTCTATTCTGATCATTTAAGCGCTCAAACCGCGGCCACCACGAAGCAGTCAGCTCATTTATCAATCTGCTTTACGTTGCTAATAGCCATGCTAATGATCCTTTATATCATGCTCTGTCTATCCTCCACTGTTCAGTACAAGCAGTCAGAGATTCTCCCCTCATGCCTCAAATCCTCCCAACTTTATTCAGGTATGAACTGAAAAATAGAAGTTCAAGAGGCAGTAGTGTCTTTGGAGGGCTTTTGTAAAAGAAAGAGCTCAACCCTGCAGCACACCTCCCACACTGCAGCAGAGCAGATATTAAGTACATAAAGTGTTTGCTAAGAGCTCAGAGCAGCCGGTAAACTGAGCAGGGCAAATTGTTTTCTGGAAAGTGAAAGTAACAGCTCCCTAAAAGAAGGGATTTTCTATAAATATACATTATTTTAAGATTTAAAAAGTGAAATAATGATGCAGGTATGTCCAAATTTATGTGTACAAAAAAGCATAATTTGGGCCTTTTATGTTGAATCTGGCCTTTGGGAGTGAAAGTAGAAAGTAAGCTCCAAACTTCTATATGCTTTATGTTGGTATTCTTCAGTTTTACATAGACACATAAAGAAGAAGGAGAAGATTTGTTCAAAAGCTGTTGTTGTGAATAAGTAGAGTGTAACGCCAATAATTTCTTTAAAATGAGAATTACCGCCTGCTTCTGACGCCTGTACCCACCTCTGCAGGCGTCTCCTACAAACCTGTGCTAGCGCCGTGTTGTACCAGTGCTGGATAATGACATTTGTGCGAGTTGACAAACAAACACATTCACACATGCTCCCGTTGGTCCGCGGTGTGAAAACCCACTGCAGCAGAACGGACTCACGCCGACAACAGAACCAAACGAATTACACGAGGAGTGCGGCGGAGGTGTCTGTGTTCAGCTGCCACACTCACACACACACACACACACACACTCACACACTCACAGACACACACTCACCTGTTTGAGGCTGAGTGGAGGCGGCAGAGCGTTCAGGCGAGCTCGAGCTGGTCTGAGATGTGCCAGGGCCAGCAGCTGAGCAGTGTGGGGCAGTGAAGGTGTCAAAGCACTTTGGTTATGGAGCTAATGCCAATGCAGCAGCAGCAGCGGCGGCGGCCCTACACCTGCGCCTCTCACTGACACATTAAAGATATATTTTTGATGTGTTTCTGCGGTGTAAACATGCTGCAGATTAAAGTGAAAGCATCGCAAATGTTGAACATCTTTGTTTGAAAACATCAGCCACACAGAATCCAAGATGGCTGCTCTCACTGTGTTGCTCCAGAGATGTTTTTTAAAGAAGAAATAAGTATTAAACAGATAATGCCAGGGCGGTTTAGTTCATGTTTAGACCTGGTTTTATTCCTGTTTTGGTCCTGCTCTGGTTAGGACTTAACCCTTATATCCCAATTTTAAAAAGTTACATACTGTTGAGTGACAAAAGTGTCCCGTCACAAAACATCATAAAAAATGTATACATTCATATATTTTCAACTTTTTTTTAACCTTTTTTTATTTTCAGATTTTTTTTCTTTTTATGCCATTGTATGTAGTAGCATCTAATTTTATACATGAAAAAAAAAAAAAAAAATCAAATATTTTAATATAATGAATGCACAGTGAAATTTTTCTAGGGTTTTCTTATTGCAGCCTTTTTACATTTATTTTTAGGGATAATTTTTTCTGTGCTATGTAGAATCTAAAAACCAACTTCCTTAAAAAATCTATTACAACCGGTTGTACCTTTTTGTTACTACATAAAAGAAAAAAAATCCCAAATCCATCTAAATCAATGTTGTTGGTGATCTTTGACATACTCAAGGTTGTAATAACCCCCTAGAAAAAAACACTTTGCATTAAAAATATTAGATTTTTGTGTGTCTCTTTTTTACCCCTCAAAAATTGAGATGCTATTATACACACTGGCATAAAAAAGGATTAAAATTCTGAAAATAATGAAATATTTGGCATTTATAATCAGGGAACAAGTTGATTAAAAGATGTATGCAAAAAAAAAAAAAAAGAATTGTACTTTTTTTTATATCAACATGAGTGATAAAATATACATCTGAGCCACATTTCATAGAAAAGGTTGAGAACCTCCGCAAAGTTATCAAAAAAATAAAATTTGAAATGGACGCTTTTGTTCTCATTGGGCCACAAGAGTTAAATCTGAGTTTCTCTACTCCTTGGTCAGTTTAATCTTGGTTTCGTCCTGGTTTGGTCATAGCTGTAATCCTTGTGGACAAGAGCTAAGTCCATGTTTACATCAGTCTTAGGTCCAGTGTAAGTCCTGGATGGTCTACTCACTTTTTTAGGATCTTTTTAGTTTATTAAAATAGTATCTGAAAAGCATTTAGCCGGTGTAAAAACAGTTCGAGGACCACTGTTGCTGGCTGAGCTGTCCGGTGCACAGAGAGGTCACTCAGCGGCGAGGACGCAGCGAGCCACATGTGTGCCGGAGCCTGCCTCACACCTGGTGGTGCGTTCGAGTGCCCGTGTCTGTGTGCGTACCTTTTCACACCCTATTTGCCTGATGTGAAGCAGTGTGAAGCGGTGCCAAGTGTAAGCCGGTTTATTTGTCACACTAGCAGTGGTCAGAGCACAGAGAGATGAGGAGAGAGCACGATTTTCACTGGAGAGGATTCAACGTCTCTGCAAATGCCTCACACAGAGTTCAATTTTAAGTATTTTTAAATAGTATTATCTGAAATTCAAATAAAAAAAGGTAGAAGCACTCCTCTGAAGTATTGTCTCTATCCTCCAATGGTAAAGATTGTGACTCTTTTAACACAGTCCCATGGGCAGTATTATTCAGCCCTCAGCCTCAGGAGTTTGTGGAGCATCCTTTAACTTTTATAACATCTCACAGACGTTTTGGGTCACTGCTAACAAGCTTCTTACTCCTCTCGACTGGAATCTTTGCCCGTTTTTCACCTGCTAAAGCCTCGAGCTCAGTGATGTTTGATGGCCTCCGTACCGCAACTACATTCTTTAATCCCACCAAAGAGATAACCTGGTAAAAGGCAGATTGATATAACGTTAGCAGAGAGATGCTAACATCATATCAATCGGGAATGCTGAAAACGTTTGTAAAGGGGCAGGATTTTCAGTAAAATACGACAAACGCCCCCCTGATAAAGGGTGTTAAGCTGAAATGTGTCGTGTCTAATGTGATATGCCCTAAATAATAAAGGCGTTTTCAACTTTATGAGAGAGTGCCTTGGGTATTTTGTTGTTTTTACAATAAAGCTATATTAGAAGATGTTTGCTGTTTTTGTAAATGTACAGCAGCATAGATTACGCTTTTGACAACAATGCTAATAACAAGTATTGCTAAAAGTGCTTGTTGCTGTCGGCAAACCTAAACCCCGCCCACTCGCAGCAGTCTTGCCGCACCATTGGTCCAGACCCAAACGATTCAGCAACAAATTTCACGACAATCCATTGTGCTGTGCAAGGTAAGACAAGATTTTCAATGGAATTTAAATCTGTTGACTGAAATGGCCACTCCAGCGACATTCCAGGATATTTTTGTCTTCCCTAAATATCCTTAAAATCTTTGGGGGGTTGAAGATTTCTGATTGCCACTCTAGACACTTCCATAGTCCCAGAGAATTAAGACAAGCAATAACCGTTTGCAGAGAGTGCCCCCACATGTGTAAAGTGTAAAGTCTAAACGATGAAGTGTTTTCCTTTGGTGAATCAGTGTGTCTGTGAGTGGAAAGGCAGACTCTTCCTCTCATCTGGCTCTGAGCTAAATGATCCTTTCATTTCCTGATGTCCGGCGGGGCCCTCAGGTGTCTGTGAGCGGCTTTGGGGCCACAGTTACATGAAGAGTTCACAGTTTCCTGATCCTGAAGCAAAACACAGCTCCCAGAGAGAAGTCTGCGCTCAGATACTTAAAGAAGTGTGTGAAAGTGGGCAGAGTGAGGAGATCAAGACAGACTGACCGACCATTCTTCTTGTTTTCCATTGTCGGTTCTCTTTTCTGATTTCTCCTACAACCAATGTTAACTACCCACTCTGCACTGAACACCACAGGAAACTAACAAACAAAATCTTCACCACCAAAAATGGCATAGATACCACTCCTGCTTTTGATCTAAATACTAAAAATACATCTGAAGTTTGACATTAAACATTTAAGTTCAGTGTTAGATTGATGGCGAAAGAAGTAAAATATGTCCTCAAATAAAACTACTGTTCCTTGAAAATATTAGTACGAGTAAAAATGATCAAAATTTTAACTTGTGTAAAGGTGGACTACTACAACTATCACCACTATTACCACTAGTACAACCACTATTGCAACAATTACTGCCACTATTACAACATTACAACAAGAACTACTGCACTATTACAACAACTACTACCATTATTACAACAGCTACTACCACAATCCCTACAAATACTATCACTGTTACTACAACTACAACAATTATTACTACAACTTCTACCACTACCGCTATTACTACAACTACTAATAACACAACTACTACCACTATTACTACAACTACTATCACTATTACTACAACTACTATGACTACAACCACTACTATTACCACAACTACCACGACTATTACCACTATTACAGTGACTACAATCACTATTACAACCACTATTACAACAACTACTACCACTGTTACTACAGCTACTACCACAATCCCTACAAATACTATCACTGTTACTACAACTACAACAATTATTACTACAACTTCTACCACTATTACTGCAACTACTAATAACACAATTATTACCACTATTATTATCACTATTACAACCACTATTACAACAACTACTACCACTGTTACTACAGCTACTACCACAATCCCTACAAATACTACCACTATTACTACAACTACTACAATTACTACTACAACTTCTACCTCTACCGCTATTACTATAACTACGACCACTACCGCTATTACTATAACTACTATTATCACAACTACCACAACTATTACCACTATTACAGCGCCTACTATCACTATTATAACCACTATTACAACAACTACTACCACTGTTACTACAGCTATTACCACAATCCCTACAAATACTACCACTATTACTACAACTACTACAATTACTACTACAATTTCTACCACTACCGCTATTACTATAACTACTATTACCACAACTACCACAACTATTACCACTATTACAGCGACTACTATCACTATTACAACCACTATTACAACAACTACTACCACTGTTACTACAGCTCCTACCACAATCCCTACAAATACTATCACTGTTACTACAAGTACAACAATTATTACTACAACTTCTACCACTATTACTGCAACTACTATCACTATTACTACAACTACTATGACTACCACTATTACTACAACTACTAATAACACAACTACTACTATTACTTCTATCACTATTACTACAACTATGACCACTACCACTATTACTATAACTACTATTATCACAACTACCACAACTATTACCACTATTACAGCGCCTACTATCACTATTATAACCACTATTACAACAACTACTACCACTGTTACTACAGCTACTAACACAATCCCTACAAATACTACCACTATTACTACAACTACTACAATTACTACTACAATTTCTACCACTACCGCTATTACTATAACTACTATTACCACAACTACCACAACTATTACCACTAATACAGCGACTACTATCACTATTACAACCAATATTACTACAATTACTACCACTATTACTACAACTACTACCACTATTACCAGGATTACAACAACTATTACTACAAGTGACACTGTTATTACCGCTATTACAACCACTATTACAACAACTACTCCCGTAAAACATTGATTTTTCTTCTTTTCTTTTTAAACTCAAATAGAAAGTTCTCGAAAAATGATTCAATAAATACTGTTTGTGGAAAAAAATGTATATATTATTTCAGTAAAAGTATCTGTTTACTTTCTCCATCAGTCAGATAGGAGTCAAAGTAGATTCTTCACATATCTCTCTATATTTCAGTGGTTGTGTCAGGCCACATTCCTGATTGTATCCACACCTGCGAACACACACACACTCCTTCCTCACAGAAATCCTCGGAGAGCTGACTCCGGAAGATCGGGAGGAAGTGCTGTAATGGCTGCCAAACGTTTGAGTGGGCCCTGGCTAAACATATGTTTAAAGCAGACAACATCAGCAATCACCACTTGACCCCTTCACACGCAGCTCACAGGCAGCTCACAGGCAGCTCACAGGCAGCTCACACGCTGGAGAGGCCGGTTACATCTACAACAGGGAGGCAGAGAAACACGGGGGAGGAAAAAACTCTGATATTTCACAGTGAAAGTGTGCATGGACAATAAACAGTGAGGGTGCACTGAGAATTTGCAATTAATTAGACTGTGAAACATTATCTTAAACACCAAAAGCAACATACTTCACTTCCAAAATAGGGACGCCCAAACTTAATTTCCTTAGGGGGCAAAACAGCTAGCAACTATTACTACAACTACTACCACGATTACTACAATTACTACCACTATTACTACCACTACTACCCCTTTTACAAACACAATTATTCAACTATGACCGCTATTGCAACTACTATTACTACAACTACTGCCACTATTATCACAATTACTACAACTATTACAATCACTATTACTTTTCTATAACTACCGTCACTATTACAACCACTTTTACTACAACTTACAAGCACGGATACTACAACTACTATCACTATGACCACCACTGTTACTACAATTCCACTATAACTACTACCACTATTACAACCACTATTAATACAACATTGACCACTATTACAACTACTATCACTACAACTACTACCACTATTACAACCACTATTACTAGAACTACTACTTCTATTACAACTAATAATTAGCATTATTACTACAACTACTACCACTTTTACTATAACTACTATGACTATTTACTCCCTCTATTACTACAACTACTACCTCTTATTACTACCGCTACTACCACTATTACAACCGTTATTATTACAAATACAACCACTATTACTACAACTACTAGAACTATTACATCCATTATTACTACAACTACTACCACTATTACCACCATTATTACAACTACTACCACTTTTACAACCAATATTACTGCCACTATAAAACTACTATTACTACAACTACTATCACTATTACAACCATTATTATTATAACTACTACCACTATTACTACCATTATTACTATAACTTCTACCACTATTAGAACCACTATTACTATAACTACTACCATTATTACAACCAATATTATTATAACTACTACCACCATTACAACCAATATTACAATCACTATTACTTTTCTATAACTAACGTCACTTTTACAACCACTTTTACTACAACTTACAAGCACTGATACTACAACTACTATTACTATGACCACCACTGTTACTACAATTCCACTATAACTACTACCACTATTACAACCACTATTAATACAACATTGACCACTATTACAACTACTACCACTATTACAACCACTATTACTAGAACTACTATGACTATTTACTCCCTCTATTACTACAACTACTACCTCTATTACTACAGCTACTACCACTATTACCACCATTATTACTGCCACTATTAAAACTACTATCACTACAACTACTACCACTATTACAACCACTATTACTAGAACTACTACTTCTATTACAACTAATAATTAGCATTATTACTACAACTACTACCACTTTTACTGTAACTACTATGACTATTTACTCCCTTTATTACTACAGTTACTACCACTATTACAACCATTATTATTACAAATACAACCACTATTACTACAACTACTACCACTATTACCACCATTATTACAACAACTACTACCACTATTACAACCAATATTAGTATAACTACTACCACTATTAAAACAATTATTATTACAACTAATAGCATTATTACAACCAATATTATTATAACTACTACCACCATTACAACCAATATTACTACCACTATTACCACTATTAAACCATTATTATTACAACAACTAATACCATTATTACTACAACTACTACCACTATTAAACCATTATTATTACAACAACTAATACCATTATTACTACAACTACTACCACTGTTACAACCACTATTACTATAACTACTACCACTGTTACAACCACTATTACTATAACTACTACCACTGTTACAACCACTATTACTATAACTACTACCACTATTACAACCACTATTACTATAACTACGTCGCTATTATCCAGCAGGACATGGGACCCTGCTTACTCTGCCTAAAATAACAAAACCTGGCGTAAAAATCCTTTCTATTGGGCTTTGAAATGTTATCATTTTGTGTTTTTTGATGGTGTCACTTTTGAGGTATAAGTGAGACACCGGGACATGTCACAGGCGGCAGAAACGTCCCCCAGTATCACAGAAGAAGAAAGCATAAAAGCGTCAACTGTTCTGTGTATACCATGAATCGACAGTGCGTAACGTGTAAACTGAAAGCACAACATGGCCCTTGGAGAGATAATTTAATCAGAATCGGAGCGCGCTGCCGACTGCACATGCCCACTTCCAGATGTCTTTACAGAGAGACGCCATCTTCCTCCTCTGGGAATCACTCAAGGTCCCGGGGCGGCTGCAGAGGAGAGCAGACCTAACCACACAAACACACTCACACACCAGTCACATAGTTTGGATGAGTGTGTGTTCAGAGCACAATTAATGCACAAAAAACAAACAACATACACACATTTTAGGGCAAAACTGGAAGCGACCTGAAAAGTTTTTTGTTTTTTGCAATAGTAAAGCCCTCATCCTACCAACCTGTTTTACCTCTGTAGATTACTGAGTGGGGTCACCTTGTACCCTACAGACAAAAATCAACAAACAAAACAACAAATAACTGAGACTTTTTCTATTTGGTCATTATTAGTGATATGTTAACTCATAATTTGCATATTCAGTCACCCCAAATTATAGACTTTCTTAATTTAAAATGCACTTTTTTATGTAAGTCCTCCTTCACCACTCTTCATTCTGATGTGCTCAAGTTAAGAATATTTATTTTATTTATTTTTTTGTTTTTTTTGTTCAAGTGGGAGGAGCCATAGTCACTCTAATATAGAATAATCCCAAAAAAATCCACCAAAACTCATGTAAAGTTTAACATTTAAAAATAGAAAATTGGCTTTTATTATAATTTAAATAAAACTCTTGCATCAGAAACCAAAAACAAATGAATTGAGGTTGTAGACAACAAGTACCCTGACAAATTTATGAAAAATCACAGCGAAAAAATTTAGCATCTCCTAGATAAGGCATAAAAATATGCCCACGGTTATGTTTTACCCCACTTGGTCGGATGAGGGTTAAGAGAAATTATTGCACCTCAACCTGACTTTTAAAGCAGTAATTAAACTAAGAAGACCATAATTTCTAACCACAGTCTGACCCGGGGCACTGGGCAAACTGGGTCCAGCTGCAGAACCACTCAGAAAGCCAAAAGAGAGGAAGAGGGGAGGACAAATGACTGCTGCCTCCATCTGAAGAAGTGATGTGCGAACGAGCTGTGAAAAGAAAACAAAAGCACAAGTCATGCTGCCATTTCCCACGACTCCTCTCTCCTCCTCTACCCCTCCTCTGCGCCCCTCTCGTGCATCCATCCATCACTGGGACCGGCCCGACTCGGGACAGTAAGTGACCCAACACCTTGAGCGTCTCATGGGAGAGGTTTCACGGAGAGATGAGGCAACAGGGAGGAAGAGGAGGAGGTTTTCACTGATGGGCTAAAACCTAAAATGGGAAGGCATGAGTTGCATTCGGAGAGCAAGGAAACTTTTAAGGATATAAGGCGCTCTAAAGCAGGAGCGGGACGTGACGTACGGTGGCTGATAGCAACACAAAGCTAAAAGATGATTTAAGAGCTGATGTTATCGCTACGTTTACTTGATATAACGCACAGCTTAGCTACACGAAGAAAAGTGTCGCACAAACAAGATGTGGAGTGCACAAGGCATACAAACGAGAGGTCGACTGATAATAATGTTTTTTTGTGATGCCGATACTGATATTTAAAATCTAGATCAGTCGATGAGTGATAAGTGCTGCTGATTTTTTGAACAGGTATGTAGGGCAGAATTTTTTAATTGAAAGAAAGAATGAAATGAAAGAATGAAACAGTGAAAGAAATTAATATAGAATAGCCATTTGTTCAAGTAATGCTTATTTAAACCAATTAAATGTTTCGCAAATGGACAGTGGCAACAGTTAGGCTGTGTTCACTCGCTTCAGTCGAACTCAGGTGCGCTTCCTGGCAAAGTCCGGTTCGTTTGAGCAGTGTGAACACGCAGTCAGACTCAAACAGGTGAACTCTGGTCCTCCTGAGGTCAGAGGTCTCGGTGCGGTGCACTTTGAGCCCAGGGTGCGCTCCTGGTCTGGTCCTGGTGAAGTGTGGACGCAATGCGGACCAAACTATGGACTAACGCCAGGGAGAGGACTACAGCAGTTTACCAATGGCACAAAAACATACGCACATCTAACGTGATTGTAAGAAAAACAAATACAAATGTACTGTAAATAAAATGTATTTAAAAGATTGCTAACATTAGCAAACATCTGTGAAAACACTGCTAAAACAACACAGATTTCATATTAATCACAAAGTCGTCACAAAACGTCATTAAATATTAAAGTGCGGCGTATGTTATTATTGGAATATATTCAGCTGAAGAGGCGGACTTTTGACCAATAGATGAGCAGGGTTTCTTCTTCGTCAGTTTCTTTCAGTAAATACTGACGTGCTGCCCTCTACAGGCGAGGTTTGTTACTGCTCCCTCAGTCAGTTCAGTTCATTTGACAGAGCTCAGTGCTGAACTGGAACCAGACCAATGACGTCATCAACACAGGTGCGAACTCCTGCGGACCAACTAAATGTGAACGCACCCTTAAAGGTGAGTTTTTTGGGCAAAATCTTTTCATTGCTGTTTTGCACTTTTCAGTCCAAGATAAAGCAATTTTAGACGTTTCCTATGAACTGCAGTGTAAGATGCCCAATGTGTTCTCAGGAACCAAACACAGGCTGCTGAGATGAGAAAAATCCTGATGACAAAGCCAAGATGGCGTCTTAGGGTCAGCTTTTTTACAGACCTTTTTATTATGCCATTGTACTTCAGGGTGCTAAGAAGTTTTAGCTTTTTTTCACAATCAAAACATGGTGCAAGTATGCAGTATGGATTTTACCTTCATAATGATTGCCCAGTTCTGGGACTTTGATTGCATCTTTGGGCATAAGCAGGTGTTTACAAAACCAACACTGCATTTTTTGGTTTCGATAATTCCATACACAAGCCGTCAGAAAGCTCATGCTGTTATTGTAAAGGCAGCCCGAGCCATGGTTGCAGTTTGTTTGGATGTTTGGGAAGTCGACTGAAACAACAGAGTTACACGTTACAGAGAGAAGGATATGGTTTGTGTTGACATCTGAATGGAAAATACCACTGAGTTCACTGCCAAAGGTTTCTGGAGCAAAGAAACCTTTCCCTGTTTCTGCTTTGTATTAGTCAGCTGTCAGTCAGAAAAGTCAAGCTGCTTTTGAATTTTTTGTTTTGACATTTTTTCATCTTAAGTTGATGTGTTAGAATCAGAAAAAAATGAGTAAAAAAAAAGGTCACCGGTGCTCAGTATCTGTCAAAAGTAGGGGTGTAAAGCTATAGTTACTATATCAATATATCTATTTTTTATTTGTATTATATCACAACTATATCAATACCTTTATTTGAACCATATCATTTTCTAGAAAGTGTATATTAATATACATGGATAAAAATCAATAATATCAAAAATATCGTTATCAGAAACATGCATTTTAAAATAAAACCATCTTTATGGATGTGATTCTTGTGTTTTTTATTAAATAAAATGTTATATTTAACTTTTCTTGGCTCTGTCGCTCTCTCTTCTGTCTGCTGGACATAATCCCGGCTGGATTTGACAGTAAATGTTTATGATTTTTGGCAAAAAGTTAATATATCGATTATATCAAAATAAAGGTGTTGAATCGTATCGTTCAAAATAAGCCAATATCGTTTTTAAATTGGATCAAAACAATTCTAAGCGGTATATTTCATATTGTTGCAAAAACAATACATATGGGGGTTGCATATTAGGCAGGTGGTCATAATGTTACGCCTGATTTGTGTGTTTATCAAGGCATCAACAAAGTGATTTTTTACATAAAAGTTTTTGTAGTTTTTTTATGTAGTCAGTAACCGAAACACAATATTGCAGACCCAACTTGGTACATAAATTTCTATATACGTAACATTATTTAATTTTCATCATAGTCCTGTCCACATGGCTGATTGTGAAAGCACCCAAAGCTATGCGAAGTATTAGAAACCACATTCTTGTATTATTCATATCAACAATAGACATTTTATTAAGGCCTGCAACAATAACATAATTTAATCGACCTGGTGCATGCGTCTCACTCACGTCCCGACCCTGAACTTGTCCCGTCTTCCAAAACAATTACCGTTTTTAAGTGTTTTCATTATGGACCATACATTATATTATGACTACTTACTGTGGCCCAGTGTTTTGATAGGGCCAAGGTCAGTCGTTAGCAGGACCCCAGTGTATTTTCCTCTCATAAGAACAATGTCCAAAACCCATTCATATAAGACAAGAGTGGCTGTAGATAAAACTAGCCCAATTATGAACCCCTATTTACCAAAGTGGGTCCAACATTTTGCTCAAGAGCACTTCAAATACCTCAACAAAGAAGCTAAAGCTTGGAAAAAAAAAAAAATCTTTCTTCCCGGTCTCTCAGAGGTTAAGTGCAGCCGGAATAATCGCTCATTTTGGGGCAAGGGAGCAGAGTGCGCTGGGTAAACATGGTCCCGGAAGCAATTTTGTGCACCGGTCTTTGGGCTGGTCCCAGTAGGACGCAGCCCACCGCCCTGAAGGAAGTCGTTTAGGCTGCGTAAGTGCCAAATTGTATCCTGGTTTTCGGAGTTTTCCTGCCTGCGCTGGCTCACAGCTCTTCCGGCGACATGTGCATGTGTGTTGTCGTGTGTGGTTAAAACGAACGGTGGCAACTGTGAGGCAATTGAGGTTTTTTTTTTTTGGACAAGGCTGAGAAGATGAATGACAAAATGTATAATTGTAGGGGCTGTTCTAACAAAAACAATACTGACATGTTTTGGCCAATGGATTTAAAGTAAGGCAGATGCAAAATGGTAGCCGCAACGCTTGATATTTCACTGCAAATTTCAAAGGAAGTTAACAAACCAAATCAAATTCTGTTCTATACAAAGAATGATGTCCTGGTACTGCTTGGTTTGAGTTTGGTTTCCAGAGGGTGGGAGTATCACAAGGAGAGTAACCAATCGGAGAAATGAAGTTCTAGACAACAAACATGGCAACAAACAAGGGAATCTGTAAAAACTTGCCAAATCACTTTCCAACAGTTTTTTCTGCTTTTTGGCTTTTTATTAGATAGGACAGGTGAGTAATGACAGGAAATCATGGAGGAGAGATCAGGCAGAGAAATCTGAAGTCTGGACTCTAACCCACAATGCCGAGGCAGGCTGTAGCTGCCTTGTACATGTGCCGCCGCTCTACCAACTGAGCTATACTGTGGTACAGTGATTGCAGTTTACAGAGAGATTACACTCACTAGTAATAATGCTGCTGAACCAATAATGGTATCGTTGGTACTAAATGTTATTCCTTAAAGCAGAACTCAGTAAATATTCTCTTTTCTTCTCTTATTTGCTCTGTTTTGTCTATTCTTCCTCTCTGGAGCCCCCCATACATTTTGGAGTAAAGCATTATTGTAAATACTCAGAAGTCCAGTTGACTCCTGTGTGATCTCTCACTCGGCTTTACTTCTTTTGTCCTTGTCCTCTGTGCACCAGTACAGTTTTTTCTGCCATTTGGCTGCTCTACCATGACAAAAATCAAGAAAAAAGCCATCGCTAGCTTGTTGTTCGGCCAAATGCAATGTGCTGCTAGCTCACAAGACTCAAAACTCATATTTGCATGTGTATTTTTCGGCCCAGAGACGGCATGACGAGATACAGGTCGCTTTATTCACCCCTCAACAACTCATTTAACCATCACACAGACTCCTAAACAGTTCATTTAAGGTAAAAAAAGAGTTAAATTGACAAATAGGCAATCAAAAATGGTTAGCTGCTCCCCACTGACTTCCATTTATTCCTAATTGTTGACATATTTCCACAATAATCGTCTAATTTGCCTGAACAATACAAGACCAGAGTCACATGAAGAGACAAACTAAGTGAGAATCATCTGAGGACAATGGGCTAACGACGACAGAGCGAGAATCTCCTCAGGCGTCTCTGTATCCACTCGACTGTGTTCTCCAGACGACAGAAAGCTGAAGGACCGTGTGCGTTTTTGCCCCGTTCGTGTTACTGTGTTTGTGTACTCTCGTTGCGTGTTTGTGTGCCTCGGTTCGTGTCTCTAAACCATGTGGTCCTGATTTGTGGAGGAGACATGAAGTGCTCACTGCTTCATTAGCTCATATTTGTTTGGGAGACATCTGCAGTTTCACTAAATGCTCCACTTAGGCCGAGCCTGAACAAAGTCCCAGAGAAGAGTCAGCAGAGTGTCCTGGGATGGAACTAGATGTGTTTGCATTAACTTCTGTTGTTTTGAATTTAGCAGGAGAAATGTTTTTTAGAGTTAGGAAGAAGACCAGATTTACCAGATTTGTGGAGTCAAAATACAATTCAGCTTTAAGTGATGTGGAATAAATAAAAAGTCACATATTAAGTCAGTAACGTATATTTATATTGTGTCACTTAGAGCAGCTTTTTACCCAACAATCCCCCACAACACAAGGGCAAGCTCTTGGTGACAGTGGCAAGGAAAATCTGCCTTTTAACCAGCTACATGTATGTGTATGTGCATCTCTTCAGCTGCTCATGTCACTATACAGGACACATTTACATTTTTATTTTTAAAATGTGTGATTAAAATTAAGCCCAATTCACACTGAATCCGTTGCGTGTCCCGTGCAACTCCTGTAAGAAATAGACGCAATGCAAGTCAGTGCGTGAGTTCACACTGGCTGTGTTGCAGTACGTCTCCGTGTCCGGTGCTCCGTCAGAAATACGCATCAAGTCTATTTTTGCCGGATGCCGGATCCGTCAGGTATAAAGCTGAGCAGAGCAGATGGAGCCAGACAGGAAGTCAGACCAAGAGGATCCGGTAAATTTCAAAATAAAAACACTTGTGTAGCCTCTCGCTCACATCGCTATAAACATTACGTCTTAACTGAGGACACGGGGTCGCAAATGACATCGGACAGCATTAAACCTGAGTAAAATGAAAGTATTTATATACATAGCATCCTAACTCAGGGTTGAAGTATATATTTCTGTGACTTTTGAGCTTCAACTGTGGTTAAATCGCCAAATACTCTCTAAATGAACAAGAGATCGTGGTCAGAGGCAAACATGGCTTTTTACCATATTTTTTACCTGCAGTTCTCTGTATACATGGTTGTTACTGCGTGAACTCATAACATCAGCATAAACTCGCTCCTCTCCCGTGAACTCGAGGTCTCCCAGCTGGCTCTGGTCGGAGACGTCCCGCACGCAACACATTCAGTGTGAATCTGGCCTTAGTCTGAAGTCAAACCTGTTATTTTATCCACTCAGAGTATCCCACATTATAAAAACAACATAATGACACCTATAACGCCACATCATAGGTCCATGACGCGGTGACTTAAAGGAAACAGCTCATCTTTAACAAGGTGTTTTTCTACAGGAAGTACGACCATATTAGTCCTGTCCTCAAGTCTCTGCATTGACTTCCTGACACTCAGAGAACAGACTTTAAAACTGTTCCACTTGTGAATAAGTCTCTTCATGGTTTAGCATCAAAGTACAACTCTCACATGTTGGTCCAACCTGAACCATCTCAGACTGAGAACCTCAGGGACAGGTCTTCTGCTGGAGCACAGAGTCGGGGATAAACACTGTGCAGCAGCGTTTCAGTTTTATGCAGCCAAAATCAGTCTTCCAGATGACATCTATGTTTAAGTCAGGAGTCAGCAAACTTTCTAGCTCAGAGTGCCACTTTGAAATTCTCATGCCTCTGATGGCTTCTGCTGCTAACAACCACAATGGATCCTTAACACTGCTTGTTATGGCAGCGGTAAAGAACACAAATGACGGATTCCCTGAGCTTTACGTTTTTTTTTTGTTGATGGCACAGACTTAAGTTAAATACACTAAATATCCATGGTGAAATGAGGGTGCGCAGTCCCAGACCTGGCAGTAGTAGGGGATGCACTGTTGTTGAATGCAGGCTTAATGATTATTCTTAAACCATAGCAAGTGCCACTGATTATGCTTCCGAGTGCCAACAGTGGCACTCAAGCGTAGGTTTGCTGACTGAGACTTAGTCCAGGCTGAAAACTACTCTTTTTAGCTCCGTGTATGAGGACTGAAAGTGTCTCTTGTCTTTAATTTAATTTAAAATGGATTCTTAATTATAATTTTCATTGATTGATTTTTTGTGTTTTAATTGTATTTGTATTATTAAACTTTCCTTTGATTAACCTGTGTATGAATTGTGATTAACAAATAAACTTTCCTTGCCTATTTGTGCAGGTTTTAACGCTGGATGCCCTTCCAGAAGCAACCCTCTCCATTTATCTGGGCTTGGGACCAGCACATATAGTTGCTGGAGAGTTTAGCTCCATGTTGAGGAATCAAACCCTTGAATATCCTTATGTACAATGAATGAAAACATACTTTTCCCAATACTGTCACATCATCACCGTCACTCCATCAATATGTATGTATATAGCTTGTGTGGTTGTTTTGCACTGTTCATTTTATATTTATAATGTTACATATTTTTGCTTTTTTAGATCTTTTCTTGTAAATAATTATGGCAACTTTCATTTTTAATGCCTGCTCACTCACTTCCTTGCTTTCTAAACTTTATTCTGTTCAGGAGCCGCCTTAACAAGTGAATTTCTCCACTGTGATATTAATAAAGCTCAATCTAATCTATGCATTTCCGTTCAGTGTAAAATTAACGCTGAGCTCCACATTATTTTGAAAACATAGGGCTTTTGACTGATTCTAGCTTAGACCCAGTGTTGGTTATGGCTGTTGTTTAAAAGGTGCCATGTTGGGGCTGGAGCATTAATATGTCATTGACCAATAAATCGTGCGCTCTGTAATTACGGTAAACAAATGCGGTGAGGATGATAAGTATCTCGTGCCAGTGGTATTTTTAGTGCCTTACTCTTTGTTCAAATTAAGGCCAGATTTCTCATAAAGCCGGCTGCTTCCTGTGGCGCGGAGGATGTTGATGCCTCGGTCAAAGGTTTTCACGGTAAGAGCTTAAATCTGTTGGAAATAAAATGTGACATGAGCTTTTGATAACTGCAGTCGTTACAGGCGTTTAAAACGGGAAAACAACGGTGGGAAGCAGCGCTCGATGGAGAGAGGCGTTTGAACTTTGGTCTGAGCTTCAGCACTGACTTTAATTCAACTTTAGTGCAGAATAATTATACACCAGTCAGACTCTATTTGCTTAATGTTGTTTGGTGTTTTCTGCTGATGCTGAGCAGACAGTTTTCCCACCTCCATTAGATTGGCCTATAATATAAATCCAGTGGTCTACTCCAGCATTTCTTATCGTTGTGAGGTCGCGGTTTGAACTAAGGTGATGTAAAATTATGGGAATAGCTATGTTTCCAAGTTAGATTATGTGCCATAACTCATTGCAGTATAAGGCCTTTAGTGTTTGTGAACAACATGAGCTGTGTGGCATAGTGCAAAACAAGTTTAGCCGGCCAGATCTATTTATTTACTTAAAAAAGTGGTCACTGAAATCACTCCTACCAGACATCACTGTGTTTTATGTGATGTTGTATGTTTTTCAAATTGTGATGCACTGTCCCCAGTTTTCTTATTGGTTGTAAATCTATCGCAGCATGGTGGTAAAGGGGTTGTTTCACAGCAAGAAGGTCCCAGCTCCATTTCCCGAACCAGGGCAGGGCTGTTCTCCCTGTGTCTGGGTGGGTTTCCTCCGGGTGCTCCAGTTTCCCCCATCAACCTCAAACAACAAACAAACTGGCTAATCCTCCAGCTAAGCCATCGTCAGACTTGACACAAACAAAATAACATTACTAATCCATCGGTTTTTATATAGCGCTTTTCTCAGTCCTCATGGTTGCGTTCTAATTAAATGCATTACTCATTTATTCCTCAGTCACACTCCACTTTTGGCAGATTAACATTTCTCAAGGACACAATGACAGAATGAAATGGGAGAAATGGGATTCAAACCACCAACCTAGCAGTTATAGGACCACTGCTCTACCTCCTGAGCCGCCCAAATCTTCCTGTCATCCAGCAATCAGTATTTTGTAGGAATGTCCAGATAAAAGTTGAAACATTCCTGTAAGAAAGATGAGTGGTTTGAACGAGACCAAACTCAGTGAGAGCGGCCATTTTGTAAATGCCATAACTTTACTATGGCACATACTTACAATGTTGTTTAGTTAGTTAGTCTTTATTTGTTTCGAGCAACTGAAGGCAAATATACAGTACATACAGAATCATAATTACATTGAAAACTGTTTCTTTAAAGGCTCGAAAAGGAGTAGGAGGAAGAAAACTTATTTAATCCCACCCCTTTATTACATAGAACAAATCAAAACAACTTATTTTTAGCTTCCTGCTCGTACAAGAATAATAACAAAACATATTTACATTTCCAGAAATATAAATAACAAAAAATAGTAAGGCATTTCAGGCAAGTCAATTTTAAATAATAGATAGCTGCATAGATTGCAGGACACAAATACTAACAGCGATAAGACACAAATGTTAGCGATGGTAAGAACGCAAACATATTTTGTTGTGTTGTGTTGTGTGTTCATGTTGTTTGTCTGAGACACGACAAATGGAAGTGTGCTGACAAAAAGAGACATTAAATCGAGGTGTCAGTCAGAATGCCTGAACACTAACAGGCCAGAAACACATTGCTCATGTCTACATTTTCAGTCATCTTGTACATGCTTGTTAATGTAAAGCTTAATAACACTCAGTAGAAGAAGATATTTTAGTTAGTAGAGGCTCAATAGCACATACATTAGCATCATATAACCTATATTTTAAGACATATGTCAGACTGGTACGTTAACAAGGCTATGTGGTTTAAAGTGGACCAAACAAAGTGAAGTGTGTTGACAACAGTGGACGTTAAACGGAGGTGTCAGTCAGAATACCCCGACACCGACAGGGCAGAAACAAATGAGAAAACAAACTGGAGCCACTGGTTGAGGAATTTGTCTTAGCCCAGCAGCGGAGGAGGAGGAGGAAGAGCAGAAGACAACACACACACACACACAGACACACAACTCAATTAGCAGCGGCCTGTCGTAGCTCCCCAGCCCCGTGAGTGCAGGGATCTGTGTGACACTTGCCCCAGCGCACAACTCATTTATTGGATTAGCGCGAGACTGACCAGTGGGGAAGTGTCCGGCCGGCGCCAGGCCTGCAGCTCCGAGCCAGCCTCCACTGAGCAGCTGCGGCGCCTTGTTAGCCTGCTAGCCCCCCGCGTGATGCTAAGCTAAACGCCCAGAGACGGTGCCAATGGGGGGGTGAAGAAGAACAAGGGGGGGAGGATGGGTGGGTGCTTGTTATCCCGGGCTGAGGTGCCATGCTAAGAGGCCTCTCCTGGAGCCAAGCAAGGATGGACTAATTATAAGGGAAAGCCCCCAATTAGGAGCGAGAGGCAGGGGACAGGGGATGGAGGGGAGGCTACAGGGAGGAGTGAGGAGGAGGAGGAGGAGGAGGAGGAGAAAAAGGCCAAGAGTAGCTGCCAGTGACAAACGCCCAGTGTCCAGAGTGGAGTCAGTGCACCAGACAGACAGAGGTGGCTCAACAACACGTTTAATTCTTCTCTACACTTGATCTAGGCTCTGTTATTAAAGGAGCTATAATGTGCTAAGTCGACTTTTCTGAGCTTTCTATCTTATAGTGCTGTTCCCTCGTCAAAAACATGCCTCAAGTTGTGCTTTGTTTCATTCACATCTGTTTGAGAAATGCTGTATTCTCTGGCACAGTCGTTCTAAGCCTTCAAAGCACTCGGTTGCACAAAACTCCACCTCTTCCATGAACCCTCTGCCCACTCCAGGAAGCACGGACCAGCCCTCCTCATCCAGTCTGCGCTCATCCATTCATTTATATATATATTCTTGTGAGACAATGCTCCTATTTAGTTTAAGGAGTTTAAAGGTCTTATATTCTGCTTTTTTTTAGACTTTTTGAAGTAGTTTTAGACACTTTTGCATTAGTATTTCACATTTTAAAACTTAAAATAATGTAATGTGAAAAACATCTTCTTTTGGGGAGCTGTTACTTTGCAGAGAACACTTGGATTAGGTGTCTGTTGCCCCCTGCTGGCAACGATGGAGAATGAACACAGCATAAAATGGTTATTTAGCACGGCTATGAGCAACATATCACTAGTTGACTATGTCGTAGTGACGGAGGTTTAAGGCTGAAATGAAATGGCTTCATGTGTCTACGTAGAGCCATGAGAACAAGCGTTTTCAGCTCTTGAGACGGGCAGCGCCTCAGCATACATGATTGCTCAAACATGCAGTGAGTGGAACAAAATACTACTCCAGGGGCCAGATTTATCAAAGGTTAGCTGCACGCTAACTGAATAAGATGCGCTAAAATTGGAGCAAACCCAGACGCAGTTGAGATTTGCGTGTCTTACAGGAGCAGAGCGAACGCAATGCAGATTTTGCTCCTATGACCTAATGAATCTGTAAACTGAGGCGTTCTTCCCAGAGTGCGCAAAATGGAAGGCGGAGAAAATGCAAATTCATTCATTTACCGCCCGCAATATTATTTATCAAGGCTCACCATGACTTTGCGTGCGAAAATAGCGTATAAATTTAGCACGTTGGAGAAGGACGTGCTAATCTTTTGCACAGATATTGGCTGCTGTGATTCGTGTGAGACGAAGGAGAAGAAATGAACAAATACGTAGGGTTAGAGAGTTTGCAGATCTATTTGCCATGACGGATTAAAAAATTATTCACCAGCACTTTCAGCTATTCTTAGTTAAATTTTTGCTTCCGTTTGTGTTCCACTTCCGCACCTTCCATGACGCAAAACAATACACGCAATGATTCCATTTAAATAGTTCCACCCCATCTGTTTGCACTGTCACTGCCACGCAGTTTGTCTTAGTAATTCACGCGCAACACGCCCATTAATAGCGGCCGCATATTTTCTCACTGCACTCACAGTTTAGCACCCGTCTTAGTAAATATGGCCCTAGGTCTGTTTTTCAAGAGGAACCAACAATATAACATGGTTAAAAGCTTAAAAAGTCCATTTAGCAGAACAGGGGACCTTCAAATTGTCATGCCTTGCTCTTTTTTTAGGTGCATTTTTCAAATCAAATACTTTTGTTTGTAATTTTCAGACAAATTCCTTCTTATTTTATTCCTCTTGAAGACAAAAAACAATTGTAATGGTGCACCTTGAGGCCACCGTAGATTTCAAACATACCTGCTTGTGGACATGTGGACATCAGCCTCTGTATACACACGTGTCCTCTCCCTCACATCTGTCCACATCAGGATAATAACTCTGGTGTTGTGTGTAACCTCTCACTGTTTAAACCCATGAGCTCATAGAGTGACCAGCGCTCACCACTTCTATTGGAAACACATGTGTCTGTGCTGGGCGCGCTCGATACGTGTCCTGCTTCTGAATACATTTCCGGCCACCACCAGCACCACGTCATGTTTAAACGTTTAACTCTATCTCGCACTGCAGCTGTACAGCACTCTGATTTCATCTTTAGATGGAAAACGTGCAGTAGCCTGAAGTTATATTTTTTACAACTGAATCGAGACGTACGCAGAGGTCAAACTGAGAGGATTGTGTAACTTTGATAAAATACTGAATAGATGCAGGAGCTGTAAAATGTGGAAATCCAACACCGCTAAGAGCTTTTATTGGCATCTTATAAAAAATATGTCAAAGGTACTCTACTGAAAAATGAAGACAAAAACTAAAGCAACGTGTCACTGCAGAAAACAACTGAACTGAACTTTAGAGCTTACCATAAACTTCTAGCTCCTAAAAGCTGTATTTAAAGGGGATATATTATGCAAAGTAAACTTTACTAAGCTTTCTACCATATTATAATGTCCTGTAGACACTGGCACTGAGTTTCTGAGGCTTCAGAACGCTCGGCTGCACAAACCCCGGCCACTCCAGGGAGAAATAACCAATCAACAAGCCCTTGACATCCAGTCTGCTCTCACTCATTTAGCCAAAAAAGCTCTGTTTCAGAAAGTAAACAGTTTTTTTTTCTCTTGTTTTTGCTCAAAAAAGGTGCTCTCTTTAAATGTTTCTTTATTGCTCCAGTAGAGTACTTATTAAAATGTTTTCTTTTAGTCAGATAATGTTTTTAAAGGCTATAAAACGTGCTGCTGTTCTAGAGTTGACCAAGATTAGTTTAAAAATATGAATAAAGGCAAAAGTACAAAAAAGTACCTAAATTGCTACATTTACTAAATTACTTGAGTAAAACTATTCAGTTACTTTCCACTTCTGTTAATAAATTACCAATATTCGTATACTTCTCAGTTTGTTTTCCTTTTTTCTATACTTCTTTTAGCTTTAACCATAACGTAGCTAGACTTCAGCAACCAGAGCTGTTGAGAAAGAGAGTTGTGACATCTCCATAGACCCCAGTGGGATAGTTTTTAGGCTAATAGTTCCTAGCGAAAAGATCCTGGAAGTGAGCCGTTAGGATTTGCAGCGCCGCGCAATAAATTTCAGGAAAAACAACGAAATATAATACCTTTGTCTGAACATTAACTCAAGTAGTTTACATCCTAGATTGCTCTATTGTTTTGCTTTTGGAGTGCTCTTTCCAGTATTAATCTGGTGTAACTTCAACCATTTGACGACTTTCTCTCATGTCAGCTGTGAGAGGAACACAACAGCTCTCATTATCACACAAACTCTTAATATTGTTGCCAGAATAACAGCAAAAACACATTTGATTTGTTGCCTATTCTCCAGTCGACGCCTTCTGAAAACAGCTTGCATTCGTGTTCTTGACAGTTTGTGCGACCACTTGTCCCTAAATACTTTAAGGTGTGACGACAAATTCCCAATCTGTGTTGTACAAAAAGGTACTGTCCGTCTAACGTGTCATTTTTAAAAGTAAGACATTTAAAGAATCAAAGTTCTCTCATTATTTATGGATTTAAATCAAGTTTATAAACACAAAAATGCACGTTAAGCTGGGGACACACTACACAGTTGCGTCGAGTCTTTTCCAGTCAACAACAGTTGCAGGGAATCGTAATCACCAGTCGGCCCTGAAATCCGTTAGTGTGTGATGTTCAAAGACTCGAATCGGCGCAAAAACCCGGCCTGACGTCAGTCGCAAGCAATCAAACACCGACTCTGGACCACACTCCTGTAGTGTGGGCTGTTTACATCCAACTGGGAATTCATGGAGTCCAGCGGCCGATGAAAAACAGTTGATGGGACACAGGAAATAGCGTCAGGGAAGCAACAGGAAAATATAAGCGAAATTTGAAGAAGAAAAAGAATAAGAAAACATAAACAACCATGGCAAACACCGAAGAAAGTTGAGCGCTACCCAAGTGAAACTTGATACAGATGTTTTTTCTTTTTTTCCAAACAGATAGCTGCGCACACAACGGCAACAGCGACCCAGTTATCGTCCATGTTTGTTTACCATTTAGTTCTCGCGAGTTCCCCGCGAGAGTTTGCTGCATTTGGTTGGCGTCAGTTGCGGCCTCAGCAGATCTTGTAGTGTGTGAGGCACAGTCTTTCAGTCGTCAGAACTAAATCTGCTGAAACCAGTCGTTAGTGTGTGCTCCTAGTCTTTACAGAATCTGTAACGACTGAGAAAATCCTGTAGTGTGTCCCCAGCTTTAGATGCTACATGACTCACGTGACTATCTAAATTCTGGACCTCTGTTAGCTTAACTCTCTCTTAACGCTCTGAATACAATGGAAGTGTCTTTTATTGGAGTGTGTTGGCAAAATAAAATCCTTGATAAGCCTTTAAGACGTCCTACGGTCTTGGTTTGGATTCCTATTAAAATACGCTGTTAGGTAATGTCTGTGAAGACTCTCACTCGTCCAGGGTAAATGCATCGCAACAAAAGTTAAAAAAGGCAGTCATCTGGATTGGATTTTTCAAGTTGAAGACATTTCACCTCTTATCCAAGAGGCTTTCTCAATTCTGAAATGAACTGGTAAGAGCTGGTTTATATTCTTCTAGGAAGGAGGAGTTAGACCTGAAACTAAATTCTATTGGTCAATGTGACCATGAATAGCCTGAGTGGTTTCGGGTCATTAGGAGTCCTTTGTCCTCAGCTGGAGTGAGAGTCGTTAACCCTCCTGGGCCTGGGCAGCTCCTTCAGATGTAAATGACCTGAGTGAAACTGGTTTGTTTTGTTTGGGTTTTAGGAGACTGTTGTAGACAGAAGGAAGGTTGTATCTGAGCCCACCATTTCTGTTTAAAGGAGGTTTATCTTTTTTGACAAAGATTGCTTCTTTCACTCCTCGCTCAAACCATCTTTTCTCTCTGGCTAAGATTCGGACCTCACTGTCCTCAAAGGAGTGGTTTGTGGCCTTCAGGTGGAGGTGTCCTGCAGATTCTGGTCCACTGGAGTTGGCCCTGCGGTGTTGGTATAACCGCTTGTGCAGAGGTTGTTTGGTTTCTCCAATGTACTGTTCATTACAGTTCTCACTGCAGTGGATGGAGTACACAACATTGCTCTGTTTGTAACTGGGAATTTTGTCCTTGGGGTGAACCAGTTTTTGTCTGAGAGTATTAACCGGTTTGAAATAAACCGGGATGTAATGTTGGCTAAAAATCCTTTTAAGTTTCTCAGATAGGCCGGAGATGTACGGAATGACTACATTGCTCCTTTTTGGCTCTTGGTCCTGTTCTTTCCTGTCCTGTTTTCTTGTCATTTGGGATTTGGAGAAAGCCCAGTTGGGATATCCACAGTTTCTGAGGGCTTGGCGGACATGTAGCTCTTCTTTCCTCCTTCCCTCCGAGCTTGTGGGAACCTCTTGGGCTCTGTGCTGCAGTGTCCTGATCACACCGAGTTTGTGCTGTAGTGGGTGGTTTGAATCAAATAACAGGTACTGGTCTGTGTGAGTGGGCTTCCTGTACAGGCTGGGGAGGGTTAACGACTCTCACTCCAGCTGAGGACAAAGGACTCCTAATGACCCGAAACCACTCAGGCTATTCATGGTCACATTGACCAATAGAATTTAGTTTCAGGTCCAACCTCCTTCCTAGAAGAATATAAACCAGCTCTCTTACCAGTTCATTTCAGAATTGAGAAAGCCTCTTGGATCAGAGGTGAAACGTCTTCAACTTGAAAAATCCAATCCAGATGACTGCTTTTTAAACTTTTGTTGCGATGCTGTTAGGTAATGTTTCAAAACACTGTCTGGAATCATGGCACAGAGCTTCCCAAAGTAAAATCCTGATTTGTGTCACGTTTGAGAGAATTGCTATAAAACATAACACGGTGATGAATAGCTGTGTAAGAGGGAGCTGACATTGTTACAGATATGAGATTGTTTTCACTTATACTGCAGTGCTCAGTGTCATATTTCCACTCTAAGTGAACCTGAAGGCTTGTGCAAGGAATAATAACTTGTATAACAGATGTGGCGCCATTGACTGGTGACCATAATGTACTGGGGACATCAAGAAATAATGGGTAGGAAATTGTAACAGGAATGTAATAGTTTTCCATTAAAAGTTGTCCTAATTATTCTCTTTAGGGCAGTGATTATCAATTGGTATCCTCTTGCGATTCAACGTTTTCCCTCTCAGATCATAACCTCATCAAACTTTCACACAATGTATAAAAACACTCTTTTTCCGAAAGCACAACCTGCTGAGAACAATCCCTTACTTTCGAGTAGATGGGTTCATAACTTTAAACTCCTTTTCCAAAAATCTTTCTGCATCGTCAGAAGATAATGTTTCTTTGTGGTATCAAGGTTAATCTTTTAATTTGGCAAACACATAAGGAAGTACAAAATAGTCTTCTATTTTCCACTGGCTTGTAATATCGAACATGTAATATCAATAACAACAAGGAATTTGTAAAATGGATTTAAAATAAGCTTCAACGTGCTGGTTTGCTGATAAAAATAAAATGTAATAATGCAATTGATTTGTCTGTGATGTAACAGTGGTGAGTCAAGAAGGACTGCAAGCAGCTTAGAAGCTCAAGAAAAAATAGTTAGACCTTATTGATTCATATAAAATGTAAAGATGAAATAATTTTGCATTGATGTAAAAAAGTCTAGTGGACTCCAAAGACATGCATGTGTAGATAAATGTGTGGAGTATCTAGGTCGATCGGTATGGACTGATTCTATGGTCAATGCCCATACCGATGGCCGATAAACACTTCTGGACCAACATGTAGGATCGATTTTCCTAATTTTATAAAAAAAATCAATATAATATAGTCATTTGTTTTAGTAATGTTTATTAAAAAGGAAACAAATGTGTAGAATGTGACAGTGAGAATAGTTAAAGATGAGATTTTTTGAGAAAACCAATAAGGCAATCTCAAGCAAACTCTGCAGGTAGAGCTTGTGGAGGGCGACAAAATGCTTTTAGATTTTTTTGTTCTACAAGGTTCTATGCTTGAAAAATGAGCAAAATCTTTTAATTGCTGTTTTGGGCTTTTCAGGCCAAGATAAAGTGATTTTGGATGTTTCCTATGAACTGCAGAGTAAGAGCCCAAACTGCTACAAGATGTTTGAGGAAGCTGGGATCCTTCAGTCACATGGAGTTGACCTCTAATCTAAACTGTGTCTTGACTAAAGTGTCTTGCAGAAATAAAAACGCAACAGCAGGCCCAGTGCCCCTGCCCTAAGCAGAATAATTGCTTTGAGGCCCATTCTGAAAACCCTCTGAAAACGTACGGCCCAATCGTAATCAGCCCCATTGGACATTTTTCACGTTTTAGGTCAAACGGGACCGGACCAAAGAAGGTATGTGAGAAAAGCCATTAGCTCTGCACACATTTAGGTGCAATTTCTTGATTTTAAATGGGGAGCTAATGTGGCTAATCTGCTCTCACACAACATCTGGCTGCTGGCACTTCATCTCTGTCAGACTTTGCTGCAGTGACCTCAGCGTTTTCCCACACCTCCATCACTTCCTCAAACACTCAGGATCAAAAACAAAATCGTGCGAACCGGATTTCAGATAACTACGATGATTTTTTTTTTTTTTTGCAAGCTTTTATACATTTATCATCTTCTAAGGAGCCAGATTTAGACCGACGGGCATAAAGAGAGAAAACCAAGGCTACGGCCACTAACATTATCCATCACGCTGACGGGCGCAGATCTAATCTCCAATAACAGGCTCGCGCTGGTGCCAGAAATTGGTGGCAGCCATCATAAAGTCCGGTGTCTAGACTGAGGCAGGCCGCAGAGGAGGGGGTTAATGAAATGAAAGGAAGAGCAGGGACTTTAGAGCCGAACACATCTGGAGTCACCGAAACAGATAAATGTTCAGAGAGTCCAGCGGCTTCCTGTGCTGAAGATAACCACAGAGAGGATGAAGATGGACAGAGGAGAGCAGCTGAAGACTGGAGTGACTGTGAGTTAAGGAAATGATGCGCCAATCACTTTAAAATTTAAAATATTACCAACTCAATCAGAAATTTAAATATTTGTAGAACTAACTTTTAAGCAGAGATGGTAGAGTCGACGAAAACTGTAATCACCTAAGAGTATTGTCACTTCAAGATACGATAGAGACGTTCAACCACTAACCAGAAGGTTGCCAGTTTGATTCCCGCTGTTAGCATTGCATTCTGTCTTTGTGTTCTTGGGCAAGACACTTCACCTTCCTTTCCATGTATGAATGTGTCAGTGTGACTGTGGGTTTAGTAATGGTTGGAAAGGCCATCGGTCGAGTGTGACTGAGGAGTGAATTAATAATAGACCAAACTGTAAAGCGATTAATTATTATTATTAAAAAGTGACTCAAGTACTGAGTAACTATTTGGAGTAACATCTGATTCATGTTTTATTTTTGAGGTAATCAGACAAAACACATCAAACAATGAGACAATTCTGCTGTTTCCAAACAATAAACATTAAAAAAAGTAAAAATAAATCAAAATTTGTAAAATAATAACCTAAAATCTTGCCTCTTTTTCACAGCAGAAAGATTTTGAAACTAACACAGAGGGAACGTCCAGCTGTGGGGAGAGTCGCCAACAGCTGTACTGAAGGAAGAGTACTCAAAATAATATAAATCAAGTGGAAATACAGGTAAGTTGTGATGAAACTAGTTTATTTTACATTAATGCAGTGTGAAAACTGAGTGAGGGAAGTCACGGGGCATTAGATGATGTGAGAACCTTTTAGGCATGTACTTAAATAAGAAAGCCCTCAAAAATTATTTAAAATTTTTGCGATTTTTCTTTTTTTACAAAATATGATGACGATGGTGTCGGTTCCAGAGTTAACTTAATAAAGGAGGGTTTGTGGTTTGCGATGGATGAACACAGAGTGTAAACTTTTGAGTTCTGCCATGGTCCTGCAGAACAAATTAATTCAGTGACTTTTAGCATAGCTTTTAGCTTATGTTGTGTAAAAATTGAGACACTTGCTAATATTATACCCAGGCGCTGTGCAGTCGGTTGGTTGCTAGCTGCCAGAACCATCTTGTATTGCTGTATTGTTTATAGAAGCAATCTATAAATGCTAAGTCTGTGTGTCTAATAAAACACTGAGAGTAACTGAATAATATTTCCTACTGAAGGAGGCATGGTCGCTGGCAGAGTGGGCAGTGCTCTTGCCTCCCAGCAAAGACAGTTGCTGTGGGAGCTCACTCTGGGCTCTCTGGCTCTTTCCCACTGTCCATAGACGTGTTTTTGGAGAATTGGTGACTCTAAAAAGCCTCTAGTGAATGAATGTGAGAGTGAATGGTTGTCTGAATATATGAACATTTCCTATTATTTGAATGTCAGTGTGTGGAGCAGAAGAGACAATCACTTTTATTATGACAGCAGTAGAAGAAATCCACTAAGACTGGCTCAACAACTGGTGCTGTGGTTTTACTTATCACTGCAGAAACGTCACACAGAAACATTTGTTTTGAGTTTGGACCCAAAACATTCAGAACAAACAGAAGAAAAGGTAGAGAAAAGAGCAGGCAGCAGCAGCTCTGTCACATTAGCTTTGCGTCGGGGCTAAAGATGCTATACACGGCGCAGACACAACATGCTAACGTGTGCTATCGCTGCCACTCTCCGTCACCGTCACACCGTTCGGCCCGGGAGTGTGTGTGTGTGACAGACTGAGAGAGAGGAGGTTCTGCTGACGCACCGTCCTTACTCCAGACTTAACTTTGTCTTTCCTAGAATCTAAAATCTTCAGTGCTTTAGGAGATAAGTGCTAATAATGCAACATTTATTGCAAAGGAAAATGTAAGCAGTACAGAAAATTATTAATCAAATTGTTACCAGTAAATTCCCCTTTAGATCTTGAGGAATTGCTCCCATTATGAAACAAAAGGTTGGTATAATGAGAATATCAAATTTAGTTCTGCAGCATTTCCCGGTGAATCATGGCTTTTAGAGCACACTTTTAACATGTTTACAATTTTAAAACAGACGCTTGGCACTTGTAAAGAATTTAGAAGATGGGTTTTTGTGTAATTAGTGACCAGTACGTTTCTGTTCTCACTTGCGTAATGAAAAAAAAAAAAAAAACATCCCTCTTATAGAGAGAGATGGCTCACAGGTGCTTGTACACCTAAATAGAAAGTTTTAGGGATGTATTGATAATGTTCAGAATAAAGTGAAATGAACGTATAGCCTCCAAAGATTAGCCTTGGTGTCTTGGGTCAATTTTTCCACCCCTTTGTTCCTGATAGGGCTGCACGATATGGAGAAAACGTGCGATTTTCGATAACTATGTTGAAAATTGCAATAACGATATTATTGAGATGTTTGAAAATAGAGCCTACTTTTCGAACATAGTAAGTTAAATTCACTACATTTCACAAAAATGTAAGTTCCTGTATTTACAAGTCAAATCATCGCAAAATTATCGTTATCGCAATATCAGCAAACACAATATCTGTATCGCAAGAATCTAAATATATCGCAATAACGCTGTGGTCTTCCATCTGACAGAGATTTACACTGAAGAATCATTTTCCTCCAGAGCCTTAAAAGAACATGTGTTGTGACTAAATAAAAATGTTTAAAAAGTCCAGTTTTAGTGGTAATTTAATTAATTTAGTCACAGCTTAGCCTTGTTTTATTCCTGGTTTAGTCTGTGTTAAGTTTTGATTTTGTCGCTGTTTTGACTTGTAAATACAGGAACTTACATTTTTGTGAAATGTAGTGAATTTAACTTACTATGTTCAAAAAGTAGGCTCTATTTCCAAATATCTCAATAATATCGTTATCACAATTTTCAACATAGTTATCAAACATCGCATGTTTTCTCCATATCGTGCAGCCCTACTTTATATTATCGTCATTCTTTCGGCTTTTTTCCCTTCCCCACAGTAAATCACCTGCCTCCTAGTGCACAAAACTGAGAAAACCAAATGAATGTTTTTGGAGTAAGGTGTATTCTGGCTTGTAACCCTTTGTGGATAGATTCTGCTTACATATAAAAGACTGAAATAACCAAATAAATCATGTTAATGCATTCAAAGCAGCTGAGTTTTCCTGGTCATGCTGAGTCCAGAACAGACACCTTTCCCATCCTCCTCCTCCTCCTTCACTCCGGTGAGAGACAGACAGGAAGTGAGGAGGAATTCCCTGCCGGACATTTCTCACGTTCCTGCTGTGATTGGAAACACACTCCAGGAAAAAAAAACAAAAACGGTTGGGACATAATTTCCAGGTGAGGATAGAAAAGCAGTAACCTCTTCTTCCCCCCTTCTATCTCCACTCTCGGTGCCCCCTTCCCAATCCCGGGCCTAAAAAAACACAAAAAAATACCCAACACAATATCCTTTTTGATATGATCCTCAGACAGTCGACACCTGCTGGGGCTACTCTTTAGCGGCTAGCTCCGGCGGGACAAAGGGGGCCAGTGTGGAACGGGACGGGGGCAGGTGAGCTGATAGTATCGAGGTAAACGGTCGGACACACACGCTTCCACACATGTGCTTAGTGTGGGACAGAGGGGCAGCTGGTGAGGAAATGAACGAGGAGCGGCCCTGGGGTAGAAACACACAATAAGAGAAGCGAGAGGAGAGAATGGGGCTTTGTTTTCAGGTGAGGCGAAGGCCAGCACCACACAGAGGTCAGAGCAGTCATTATAGGACTCACTGGTTCAGATAAAACTGACCGGTGACTTGTAAACTCGAAGTAAAGCAGTTTCACTTTCATCATTTGCAGTCCAATTTTTGCATGTAAAGAAACACAGATATAAATTTGAGGATGTTAGTTCAGTGATTTTGTGGCTTTATGGAGTTAATTTGAGTTTTTATAAGTAAAACCAGAATTGGAAAGGAACTAAAACAAGTAACTAGTAACATGTTACTAGAGTATATTTTACAAAACATTCTTTTACTTAAGTAACATTTAAAATCAGTAAATGAGTAAAAGTATTTTTGGGATAATACACAAAAGCTACACTTTTTGTGTCTCGTTTCCTGCAATGACCACCTACAAGACAACATGTAAGTAACAGCTTCTTCCCTAAAGCAATAACCATTTTAAATGAGGGGAAATGGTTTTAATGTTTTATTTTTTTTAAACTGTATACTAATTTTATCTCATACCTTTGCACTTTATCATATTCTATATTTTCATCTTGGTGTAAATATTTTATTTATTGTTGGATGAATGTGCTTTTAGTCTTTCTATTTCAACGAATGAGTTGAGTGTTTGAGTAGCTCCTTACCTGAGCAAATCACATTTTGTTGCACATTTTTTTAATGTAAAGACGACAAAGGCATTCTGATTCTGATGTGTGCTTCTCAAAAAACAGGACATTTACTCAGGTCGATCTAAGAACAAAGCAAGCGTTTGTCCCACAGGTCACTGGTTCACTGAATAATCTTTTAAATCTAAATTCTTTAATAATAAGCTATTTATCTCTGTGTTCAGCTGGTCTGTACAGGGCAAAATCTATTTTACATTCACCATTTTAGAGTTTTTTGATAATTAAAAATGTATTCTCTATCAAGCTGAAGTTTTTTATTTTATTTTACAGTATAAAATGTATGGAAGGTGATCTTTAAACTTACCTTTTAGTAACGGCGTGGCCTGTTTTTCTACTTGATTTTAGGTTGAATGTTGAATACACTGTACGTAATGTGCTCAATGTGGGATATTTTGTCTTAAAAGTTAAATGTTTTTACTCACTGCAAACCAATTTCCTTACGGGGACAATAAACTGCTACCTACCTATGTGAATATTTGAAATTAGGGCTGGGCGATATGGCAAAAAAAAGAATCATGATACTGTTCAATCTCGATTTTTATTTCATTTTATGTTTACAATTAAAAACTAATAATCATGGGTTTGATTCATCTTTAGATTTAAATTGTATTGTAACAGGAGAGTGGGCGATTTAATGTTGAGTCTTTCATTGCAAGTTTTAGTTTTTATACAACAATAACTGTAATGATTTAAACAAATAAAAGAGGCTGATATGTTGTGAGTTTTATAATCATCCAGTTCCTTGCTCTGAAGGTCTGAGCTGCAGCTTCAGTCTGTCTCTATAGGACTGTCCTGTCTCTGTAGGACTGTCCTGTCTCTGTAGGACAGTCCTGTCTCTGTAGGACTGTCCTGTCTCTGTAGGACTGTCCTGTCTCTATAGGACTGTCCTGTCTCTGTAGGACTGTCCTGTCTCTATAGGACTGTCCTGTCTCTGTAGGACAGTCCTGTCTCTGTAGGACTGTCCTGTCTCTATAGGACTGTCCTGTCTCTGTAGGACTGTCCTGTCTCTGTAGGACTGTCCTGTCTCTATAGGACTGTCCTGTCTCTGTAGGACTGTCCTGTCTCTGTAGGACTGTCCTGTCTCTATAGGACTGTCCTGTCTCTGTAGGACTGTCCTGTCTCTGTAGGACTGTCCTGTCTCTATAGGACTGTCCTGTCTCTGTAGGACTGTCCTGTCTCTATAGGACTGTCCTGTCTCTGTAGGACTGTCCTGTCTCTGTAGGACTGTCCTGTCTCTATAGGACTGTCCTGTCTCTGTAGGACTGTCCTGTCTCTGTAGGACTGTCCTGTCTCTATAGGACTGTCCTGTCTCTGTAGGACTGTCCTGTCTCTATAGGACTGTCCTGTCTCTGTAGGACTGTCCTGTCTCTATAGGACTGTCCTGTCTCTATAGGACTGTCCTGTCTCTGTAGGACTGTCCTGTCTCTGTAGGACTGTCCTGTCTCTGTAGGACTGTCCTGTCTCTATAGGACTGTCCTGTCTCTGTAGGACTGTCCTGTCTCTATAGGACTGTCCTGTCTCTGTAGGACTGTCCTGTCTCTGTAGGACAGTCCTGTCTCTGTAGGACTGTCCTGTCTCTATAGGACTGTCCTGTCTCTGTAGGACTGTCCTGTCTCTATAGGACTGTCCTGTCTCTGTAGGACTGTCCTGTCTCTATAGAACTGTCCTGTCTCTATAGGACTGTCCTGTCTCTATAGGACTGTCCTGTCTCTGTAGGACTGTCCTGTCTCTATAGGACTGTCCTGTCTCTGTAGGACTGTCCTGTCTCTATAGAACTGTCCTGTCTCTATAGGACTGTCCTGTCTCTGTAGGACTGTCCTGTCTCTATAGAACTGTCCTGTCTCTATAGGACTGTCCTGTCTCTATAGGACTGTCCTGTCTCTGTAGGACTGTCCTGTCTCTATAGAACTGTCCTGTCTCTATAGGACTGTCCTGTCTCTGTAGGACTGTCCTGTCTCTATAGGACTGTCCTGTCTCTGTAGAACTGTCCTGTCTCTGTAGGACTGTCCTGTCTCTGTAGGACTGTCCTGTCTCTATAGGACTGTCCTGTCTCTGTAGGACAGTCCTGTCTCTGTAGGACTGTCCTGTCTCTATAGGACTGTCCTGCCTCTGTAGGACTGTCCTGTCTCTGTAGGACTGTCCTGTCTCTGTAGGACTGTCCTGTCTCTATAGGACTGTCCTGTCTCTATAGGACTGGGACTGTCCTGTCTCTGTAGGACTGTCCTGTCTCTGTAGGACTGTCCTGTCTCTATAGGACTGTCCTGTCTCTATAGGACTGGGACTGTCCTGTCTCTATAGGACTGTCCTGTCTGTGTAGGACTGTCCTGTCTCTGTAGGACTGTCCTGTCTCTATAGGACTGTCCTGTCTCTGTAGGACTGTCCTGTCTCTATAGGACTGTCCTGTCTCTATAGGACTGTCCTGTCTCGGTAGGACTGTCCTGTCTCTATAGGACTGTCCTGTCTCTGTAGGACTGTCCTGTCTCTGTAGGACTGTCCTGTCTCTGTAGGACTGTCCTGTCTCTGTAGGACTGTCCTGTCTCTCCACACAGTTTCTGGACCTAGTTCTCTCATTTTGTCAAACTATTCACAGTAAAATCACCTGTTTAAAACTCCGCACTGCGAAACACTGCATGCACGCCCAATTTCCAAAGCCCTGGCTGGTGTGCGCGCGGTGTTAGGATGGTGAAAAATATATGGATAGTTTTGCCCGTTTGTCTCATGGATTAATTGCAGTTTGTCTCAAGGATTAATTGCAGCATAAAACGATTGTATGGACTGCTGTTTTTGTGCAGCACAGCAAATGCTAACGTTAGCTTAGCTCCCTTATTAGCACTCTTGCTACAGATGGAGTTGCTGCACTCACTGGTTGTTTTTTTTTATTTTTTTATTTTGATTTAAATGCGTAGTACCTTTTAGTTGGTGATTCCTCTAAACTCTACTCCACTTCTCTCTTGCTCAGGCTGTAACAGGTGCGCAGTAACCATAAACATAGGCTAAGTGTGCCTTTACCTTCTCTGTGTCTGTAGACTTGTCCAAAACTTATCACCGAGATCAACCCTGTTATTTATCGCAAATTCAACTTTAAATTCGATTTTTGGCACAGCCCTATTGGAAATAAATATTAGTTTAATATGACGGCACTTTTACTTCCACTTCTGGGTAGAACCGCTGTGCAAAAACACAACAGTGAGTTTTAAAATAGGCCTTTTCTAATTTATAAAGTCTTTGTCAGAGTGTAAAGGGAAAAGTGTGATGTTGCTGTGCTCTGAACGTCAGCGACATGACTCAGACGCTGATGCATATGCTCTGAGATGCTTCTCCCCTGTCCTCTATTCATTTTTCACATCTCTCTAATTATCTCCACCTCTCTGCGTGTAAGTGTAGAAGGAACGCATTAAGGGTTAGGTGTAAAAACCCCCATTAGTCGTGAGCGGGACGTGGGGATCGATGTGCTTACGGGATATCCAGCGCTCGCGGACGGACCGACACCTCTCTGCAGCGGTCAGGGGCGCGACAGCATGGAGACACTGTCAGAGAGGGTTAGTGTCAAAACAGAGGAGAAGAAGAAGAAGTGTTTGTGAGAGAGAGGAGGCAGGAGATGGAGGGAAGGAAAGGAGGAGGTAGGAGAGATGTGTCACTTGTGGATGACAATGTGCCGTGATTGTCCCGAGTGAATTTAGGAGAAAACACTGAAGAAAGAGAGTGATGGACTTTAGGTGTTTACAAGACAAGAGCTCTCAACTTTTAATGCGTTTTGGCAGGATAAATGTAAAGCCATATGTTTTCAACCCATTAAACACGCATTTGAAGGACAATAACAAAAAAAATATTAAAAAAAAAAACGTGAAAGATTAGCATTGGGATGGTAGTAGGAAGTAGTGTTGGAGTCAAGGCTGTACTAATCGAGACCAAGACGAGTCTGAGACCAGAGTGAACCGAGACCAAGACAAGGCTGAGGGTTTTGGGGTTCGAAACCAAGTAGAGACTGAAAAGTTTAAGGACCGAGGCTGAGTTGAGCTCGAGACCAAGGCAAACCGAGACCAGGTCAAGACAAAACCCTGTGACCTACCACATAAATTAAGTAGAAAAGTAAAAAAAAGTGGTTAAAATATGTAGATTATTGATATTTTTAAATAATCTAATGCAACAGATGCACAAACAAACAGAGATAGATAATTTTTCTGGTTCTTCTAAAGCAGAAAACGATTTACTTTAAAACGATGAAGTATCACAGACTGCCACTTCCGAGATTGAGACAAGACCGAGTAAAACTGCAGCTGAGACCAAGACGAGACCTAGACCATAAACAAATTGTCTCAAGACCGGTTTCAAGACCCTACAACAGTAGTAGGCAGTATGGGTCGGTTTGGTGCAGGTAGCCCCAAAACCTGCTCATGTTTCCATGACTCTGGGTCTGTAAACACTGGCGTCACACAAGAGCAACAAAAGTGGCGTTAATAAATGAGATATAAACTATCTTTCTATTTAATCCAAACTAACTTATAAATGGAATCTTTTAATTCTTAAAGTGGCGCAGCTTTGTTTTTCGAAAAAGTCAGCACTTCGGCAAAATTTAGCTCTCTCTGAATACTGCTGTTACGAAGGACAAGTACATGTTTGGTTATTATTAACATTTTCCCTTTGATTTCTGTCCTTTTGCATTGTTGGTTTCAGCCCGAGTGAGAATTCTCTCGCCTCCAATCAACTTGCAGCTCCACCTTTTCCAGCGCAGAGTCAGAGCTTGACCCCTTTCTTGCCGAGTTGTGTCAAAAGTAGCACGGTTTGTTACGTTTTCTGACTGCTTCAGAACGCTTTGGAAGTGAAAACATCCCCCAAACGTACCCACCCAGAGGAAAAGCACCTATTAACACCAACGCGAAGACCTGGGGTTAAAGCTGACATTGGTAGAGAACTTGATATTAACGATTTCTGTAAGGAGTACCACAGGGGTCATTACTGGGACAACACACTATTGACATTTGAACAACTGCTCTACAAAATAAATTATCCACAACCTGGATTTTTTTGCTACTTGAAGATACAGCATTATATCCAACAACCTTGGCCTTAAACATGGATGTCTTTGAGAAGTTTTTATTATTCAGAGAAGATGTTTGTTGGGGTTCTCCAGCAAAATTGCAGGTAGTCTATTTTTTTGTTTGTTTGTTTGTTTTGTTTTATCCACCTAAAAGCTTACCTGCTTGCACATAAACCATTGATTTCTATAGAAGCCATGAATCACGCAGCCATATTTAGTTCCCACAAAAGACAGATGAATAGTCTATGTGTTAACGCTGACACTCTCTGCTCAGCGTCGTGTGATAATCCAATAATCAGCCTGAATTTAATATTAAAATACCACAGATCCATCCCGTTAGCATCTGTGGTATCTGAGTGCGAGGAGCGTTTTTGGACAGACGGAGGGGACTGAGGCTGGAGCGACGCCCAGAGAAGATTCAGGTCATGGGAATCAAAGAGAGGCTCTGAACCCTCCCCTCACCCTTCACCCCTGGCATCGGGACGTCCTGCTGCTGCTGCTGCTACGACTGGGGCCATATAAGGACAGGGGTTTTTATGAAATATATAAAACAATGCAAGGACAAGCATGACATGGTAGAGCAGAGGCAAAGCGGTTCTCAGCTCCTGTCGGCTAAGTTTAAAGGGTTTCCCAACCTCTGTCTCCAACAAACAAGGTAAAAAAATATAGTGTTAATTTTTCTTTAGTGGACAATTAAATATCTATACATAATTCCTAAATAAAGTAACACAATAGGGACAATTAACACGGAAGGAAACAATACCTCCAAACCTAGCAGTACCTTGTTTGATTAGTGACAACTCCATGGAACGGCAGCAAAAAAATCCGAAGCAACCCAGGAAGGATTTTTCCCATAGAGTGACGTAAAAAAAAAAAAAAAAGCCTGATGTTTGGCTACAGGACACCTACAGCTGAGAAAATAGTTGGATTTTGTAGTGTTTATCTATTTTCACACCATGAACATTTTCCCGGTTAAAAATCTTTAATTAAAAAAACAACTTTTTATGGTTTGTGACGCTCTAGCTGCCATTGGTCAGAAACGATCACACGTTACACAAAGCAAGCACGAGGGCCATAGTGCGCCCTCTATGGGCTGCACAATGCAAAACTAAAGCGGAAATAAAAAACTTGTTGGACATCACACACCAATGAGCCAGGCCACTGAAAACAACGGCGGTCATGACATCATTCACTATAGCAGTATCTGTGCTACCTTTACAGACATTTTTTTAAGCAAAGTTACAAAGCAAAGCACAGTTTACCACATAGCGCCACACACTGGCCAGATGAATAAATGTAATTTTGGTCTTGTTAAACCAGGACTAATACATGTCCAAATATAGAGACATTTGTGTTGTAGCAATGCCAAATCAGCATTTTTTTTTTTTTTTTATAATATGTGAAATTACACTGCGTTGGTATTTTAAAAGCAATTGTTGTAATTAAAACTGGATTTGACCTCACTTATATCATGTTATTAAACTTATGATATACCAAAGGGGGCCACCAGCCCGTGTACCTCCCAAGCCAGTCCCAAGCAAAGATAACGGTAAAGGGTTGCATTAGGAAGGGCATCTGGCGTAAAACCACTCACTGTTGCCCCACATTCTCTACTCTTAGGGCCAGATTTACTAAGACGGGTGCAAAATTGCGAGTGCAGATTGAAAAAAAGCATTAGCTATTTGTGGGCGTGTTGTGTGTGATATATGAAGAGAAAGTGCGCAGGTAAATGCTGCCACAAATCTGATATGAAAATGAGAATTTTGCGTGAGCTTAAGACGCATTGATAATGGGAGCAGAATTGCTGTGGCAGCTCTGCTTTGAGGAATAATAATTTCATTGCAATGCATTTCACTTTCTTCTATTAACTTTCTGTAGTCAGCCCTTGATAAAACCTTGTCTTATAAGATTCTGGCACTGACCAGAGTCACGTGACTCGAGTTTCCCACAGTGGACAGACAGAGGAAAGGTAAAGTCCTATTCACTGTCTGTCAGAGTCAATAACTCTTCAAACACTTAGCCTATAAAATGTAGAAAGTAGGCTTTATGCAATGCTGATGGTGATCACGTGAATATAAAAATTAAAAGTATTTTCGATGTCCTCTGCTCGTACATTAAACAGCAGCGCAGCTTCGATCCACTGTGGGCAGCTGTCAGTCAAGCGTCGCAGCGAGCGTCCGTGAGGCATTGGGATAAACACAACGGGGCTGACACTCATCGCGTAGGCTTTACGCAGCGTTTAAAGACTCTTTAGTCTTCATCGTAAGGATTTAAAAGGACGTGGAACAGACTGAAAGCCCAGAGCTGGGAGCTGTAAAGTTCAGGGGAGTGTGAGAGAATCAAGGAAAAAGTGTTGCAGGTAAAGTCTGTCTCTTTGTTTCCTCCAACATGCTAAATTTACAGGCACTTTTAGCTCCTGTACTCGTGATAAATCAAACAGCGACTACAGTGTGACTTCATTTGCATTTTCCACGCCTTAAATTTTGCACATTCTGGCAAGAACGCCTCGTTTTACATATTCATTGAGTCACAGGAGCAAAATCCGTGCTGTGAGAGACGCAAACCTCAGCAGCGCCTGGGTTTGCTCCACTTTTAGCACAACATTTTCAGTTAGCGTGCACGTAAACCTCTGAAAAATCTGTCCCTTACTGTATATCTACACTGTAAAAAAAATCTGTAAATTTTACGGTAAAAAATTGGCAGCTGTGGTTGCCAGAATTCTACTGTAAAAATTATAAGAGGCCTGTATTTAATTTTACAGTATAATATTATCACAAATGTTGTTTTTACAGTTTTTGACTTGAGTTTTTATTATTATTTACTGTAAAATTTTAAGTTATTATATTTAAAAAAAATAGATTAACAGTATATTTTACAATTTGTGACTTAATCAACATTTACTGTAAAATTTAAAGTTATCTTTCAAAAAATAGATTAACTGTATATTTTACTATTTGTGACTTGCGTTTTAATCAACATTTACTGTAAAATATAAAGTTATTTTCTTTTAAAAAAGGTGTTAAACTGTAATAAACACAGGACTCAATTATTTTAACAGTGCTATCATTGTATAAATTACAAAAACAAAACTAAAAAATACTATTTTGCCTTATTTTTAATATTACAGTTAATTACTGTAGCCAAAACACTATTTTGCCAATATATCAATTACGGTCTTTTACTGTTGAGATTTTACAGATTTTTACCATGAAATCTACAGATATTTTTTACAGTGTAGTGGTGCCATTGTCAAATAAAGGCAAAATATACAAAAAAAACAGAGTATCTCCAGTGTCCGCACATGAACTCTGCCTAAGACCAAGGTTTTATTTCCAATCTGTGTATTTTCTGCCAGTGGATAAAAGCTTATTAATCAGCACATGACACTCAGCGTTACAGCAGAAATAGCATGTGAACATAATTCCAATTGTCGAGAAAAAAAAAAAAAAAAAAATCCCACACATTTCCTGATTATTCCTGATATTTTTGGGATTTGCGTTTAAACATATTGAGATGAAAGTTCCCAGAGATCGGGCTGCCGCTTTCATTTGTGATATTTCTGATATTGTGTGCTAAATGTGATGACGAGATGGCAGCAGACCGTCATGGCCGCCCCTCTGCACACACACACACATAAGGAACAGCTGCTGGATCTTGGCTTCCCTCCGGCTTCATTCGTTCGGTCACATGGGTGAACTCACTGGCTGGGTAAAAAAAAAAAAAAAAAAAAAAAAAAAAAAGGCGCTAATGCTTCGGGGCAGATTACACAGAGCAGAGACACACAAACACATGCGCAAAAATCACACTTAGAGATGTAAAACTGGGAAACAGAAGCGGAGAGAGCATAGATCGCTGGAAAATTAACTGTATGGATCTTCTAGTTAAGGGGTAAATGCTCTGTCCATTCATATAAAGTGAATGAGATGCAGATTTTCAGCTTGTGTGCGTGCGTGCGTGGCGGTCCATTAGCAGCCTCGGTGTGAAGCTGTGGGTTAATCAGTGTTGAATCAGACGCTATCGGACACATTAGGCTCTGATTATCACAGCTCTGACACCTTCACTGTCAGCGTGTTGTTGGAGTGAGAGACACTTTAAATCAGGGAATTTAAATGATGCAGGTGCTCTTATTATTATTACTCTTATATCATTGCAAGTTATAGCAACATTTAATTATTTTACAGTGCAACGTAAGCGAGCAGATAGGTTGTATAGTAAAGGATCAGTGCATAAAGTGTGGATATATAAAAATCACATATAATAAATACAGTAAATTTAGCATAAAAAAATGAGAAAAAAACGTTAATTGTTATTATGGTATAAACCCATAAAATTAAATATTGAAGTTAATTTGAAGGTAATGTGACATAAATTTAAAGTTTTTTACTGTATACTAAAAAAAGGTTAAATTTCCTTAAAAAATTACAGTTTTTTACCGTAAAATTAGGATTTTTTTTTACAGTGTAAGTATTCTTTGGCGAGCGCTTATTTTCTGATGTGAGCTGTAAAAAAGAAAACTCAAAATCTGTACTCACTCATGTTTAAGTACTGTTACCTCAAAATAATGTTACAAGAAATAAAAGTAGTCAACAAACCTAATACATAAAATGGTGTAAAATGTAGAAAGTACTAGCATGGAATTTACTACCTCTACTACCACTACCACTATTACTACTACTATTAGTACAACAACTACTACTACTATCAAAACTACTACTACTGCTACTACAGTAAGAAACCGGAGTACTTTTTTTTTTTACAGTCTTAGTCTTTATTCAATCTCGGCTGAAGTTTAATTTGGTCTTTGTCTCATCAAAATAATAATAATAATAATAATAATAATAATAATAATAATAATAATAATAATAATAATAATAATGTTTGTCTTTGAATCACTTTTTTAAAGAAAAACTCTTCTTCTTTATTTAATGTTACTTGACAGGGTTTAGTCTCGACCTGGTCTCAGTCCTTAAAAGTCTTGGTCTTAGTTCACTCTGGACTGGTCCTGATGTTGATGAGTATGGTCTTTTTTTTGTGATTAGTATTTTATTCATTTTGAATTTTTATCCAAGGACATACACAAAGTAAATGACAATCAAGTAAGTAAAGTAAATAAATGAGTACGGTCTTGAGTATATTCACTACACTAGTATTTGTTGGAGTGGCAGTGGCTCAGTCTGTAGGCCGCTATTTCAAAGGTTGGTGGTTCGATCCCTGCTGCTATTATTGGTTGTGTCCTTGGGCAAGACATTAATATTATTCTAGTTCACATCTGATATTTTCTTCCTATATTTTTTGCCTAGTGGAGGTTTGAAAAGGTCTGTAAAGCCCAATTTCTCTTCTCATATTGAGTGAAAGAACTACATTTGACTTGTATTGAAATGTCTGTAAAGATCCTGTCCATTTCCATTTATTTCCCCCACAATACTGGACACTTTATTTTCTAAACACAAGAGAAACTAAACACACTGCAGTCAGAGGTCAGTCATGTGTCCAGCCGCTAATGAGAACTTACCTGAACCACTGCTCACACACAAAGTCATCTTTAAATAAATTCATTGTTGTGTGACGTTGGCTGCTGCTGCACCTGTTAGCGTCTCCTGCACAGAGGCTCTCTTGTCTCAACGACCCACCACCTTCTGATGAAAACACTACAAATGTATGTCCCATAGAAGGCATTTACAGTCATTTTGTTTGACATATGACTGATTTTTATTCTATTTCTTAGTAGCAGTACAACCGTAGCACTCCCCAGTACAAGCTCCTCAAGACTGACGCTAAACAAAAATATGGGAATATCCTCTAAAGAGCACCGATTTAAACATTTGGTTTGTTAGAAGGATAAGTCTACATCTCCAAACTGATTTATTCCAACAAAACAAAACAATTTTATTACATTTTATTGTGACACACTTTTTTTTACTATCTTTATGTCACATTTACTTGTAACGCAAAATCTGTTCTCACCATTTCATGTCATTAAAGCAGAACTTTTTTAACTTTAAATAAACAGTTTGGGAGTCCGTGTGATGGTTAAATGAGTTGTTGTGGGCCCCTTGGTGCCTTTGGTCACTTACAATTATTAGCGTCACCAACAGTCTTGTGAGAAAGTGGGACATTGCAATTAGAGCCAAACAACAAACTAGCAATAGGACTGGGTACTGTTAAACAATACCTTTATACTACTATCGGAAAAATATTTATAAGATAAGAGTTTAATAAGAGTTTCAATACCTAGTGGGACCTTTAATGTTCCTTTGCATGAATGAATCAAATAAACAACAGAATAAATCATACAAACTACTGGTTTTAACTTACAGCTGAAAACTATATTCCAAAAATTGGTCTTTTATTCAGTATTATTGTGTTTAGCACAATAATAGCAGGAGTCAACTGGACTTGTGAGTATTTACAATAGTCCTTTACTATAAAAGATAGGGGGCGCTATGTTGAGAAAAATGAGGCAAAAACAGAGAAGTAACTGAAAAAAGACCAACTTTTAGGTCCTGACCCACCAGTTGACAACACTGCTTTGGAGAAAATCCAAATAAACGCCTATTGCAAATTTGTCTGCTGCACCTGTTAGGGTCCCTCACACAGTAACCCTCCTGTCCCACTGACCCTCCACCTTTTCCACCACCCCGAGGCGACAAGGGGCTTTCCCAAAAAAAAAATCGTATTATTCTCACACAAACCACTGGGGAACGGTCTTCATACCTGAGCGCCCATTAAAAACCCGAGGCACCTGCGCTCCAGGTATTCTGCCCCGTAACCTACACCCTGCAATTACCCCCGCTCCATAAAGAAACCCTTGTATCTCTGCGCCACAGCGGCCGCATCAGCCAGAAAAGATGCCTGGCCATTCGATCTCCTCCTAAAACACAAATACGCTCATTTTAGTTTTATCAATGCCCACCTTTGTCACCTTACGGCTGCTACCCTAACCCCCCGAAACGTCCCGTCTATGGCCTAAGAGGTGCATTGGGTGACAGGTTGTAAAATAGCAGATGTTTTTTTTTTTTTTTCTGTCATCACCTGCAGTCAAAGGTAGAGGAAGTGGAGAGGAACCAAAGATGTGTTATCAGCAAAGTGAAAAGCGATATGTAAGAAGGAAAGAGTGGACGGGCCATGTGTATATTTAGTTTACCTGTTACTGCCGATGGGATTCCTGGAATATCTCACGGCTCGTGGAGACGTTGAGATGGCTATTCCAGACAGACATCAATTGTGTGGCCACTCAGAAGCATATGTGACTTTAACGGTCAAGGCAGAGCGCTGTGAAGTCTGTGTCCGCTCTTAAAGATAGATCATTTAGTTTGGAAAATGTTTTAAACTAGGCTTTGTCCCAGCTCGCTCTGAATCTTGTGCACACAGTAAGTTTCATGTCGTTCCCTCCAATCCAATTTTAACCAAAAACTCAGCGCTACAGCAACTCTCTTGGTTTCTGTGATTTCTACAGATCTATACTAACGGTTGACCGATAGGGGCTTTTCTATGGCTGCTGCCGATTTTTAAGATTCAGAGCAGCTGATGGCCGATAAACACAGCAGATTTTTGGACCGATATGTAGGGTTGATTTTCTTAATTTTATGACAGAAACTTATTTAATGGAGGTGTGGTAACGAGGTAAAATCCTACGTCACGCTTGTCCATCTAGAACTACTGAGCAGATATACCCACCGTTTGACCTCAGGAAGCAGCACTCAGATGGTTTTCCATTGTTTTTCCTCATGACAAAATGTGAATTTATATATATATTTTTTTACAAAACAGTCAGAAACCAGTGAGATGCACCACTAAAGTCCCGTTTGTACAGCTGATCAGCTAAAAAACTGGTTCACGGTTGAGTTACTCTTAGGTCGTTTTCACACCCAATAGTCAGGTAGACTCAGTTCGATTGGGGACTAAACAAACAAACCAAAACCTTTTGAATAAGTTATTTCCCCCCTCGCCTGTGGGGGCGCTGCATTGAGAATTACTGAAGGAGAAGACAGGTGAAACCAAGAACAAACCTGTTGTGTTACATGATGTAAACAAAAGAGTGGCATCAGATTCAAGCGGAGTTGGGATTTCTGTTTGGACTTTTACAAATGTGTCAGACATCTTTGTTACAATAATGGTCTGGGTCTGAGCGGCAGACAAAGGCAGTGCACCACAGAGAAGCGAGGCAAGGCGGCCCCTACAGGCGAGGCAGCGGACGCAGGACAGAGAGACAGACAACTACAGATCCCTGCTGTCCACGTTATAGGCTACAGACACTGAGCAAGAACTTTATTAAGCCTATTACTGGTAGAATACATTAATCACAATATAAGCTTTTGGTGTCACTGCTCTACTACAGGGGAGTCCCATTCCATTTTCCACTAATTAGCTCGAAAACTTTGTTGATTTTGTGAGTGGTTACATATTTCTAGCAGGGCTTACATCTCCTCCTCACTCGACATCTGACCGCGAGATTTCTCCCATTATTGCTGTACACATGCGTTTGTTTTGGTTGTGTTGACCCACAAAGCCCCGTAGCATGGTCCGATTCCTGGTTTTGGACCACTGTTTGGTCCGCTTTGCGTTCACATCCACTATCAAACCGCACCAGGGTTCACTTCAATCGAGCCGAGATCTTTTCAGGCAGACCAGAGTTCGCTTTTTTGGTCCAGATCAGAGTTCGATTGCACATTCGCACCTCCCCAAACAAATCAGACTTTCTGAGCAAATAAACTAGAGTTCGATTAATGTGGACCAAACAGGGCTGGTGTGAATGCACCCTTAAATTCCTGAATCTTTCATCAAAATCCAATCATTACTTTTTGCTATGTCAAACAATTCAAGCAACAAAAACAAAAGCTGTTAGAAGTAAATGTACAGTTGCTGAACATTTAATTTCTGGTAACCACTCACTTCAGGATCTTGCCAGATGACGATGCCATCCAAGTTTACCATAAAGACTACTAATATACCAAATACCATTAAGTTTATGTTTATTTTTGACATAATGCAAAGTGTCCAGAGTGTTTGGGCATGCTTCAGGAAACATTTCACTTGCAGAAAAACTTTTTAGAAACCCTTCAAAGCCAAAGAACTCAGGTAACACAGCAAACCCTCCCCATGCTAAAGCCCAGTAGCTCTGTGAAGTATGTTGTGATGAGCGTGTTTTGCTCTGCCGCCAGCTCACACCCTATCACAGATCCAGCGCCTTGATAACTCACAGTCACACACACAAACACACAGCCAACGCGAGGCCACAGACGCATTATCCTGCCCTCTCCACGCACATCAACAACAACAACACACAAAATATCCACCGTTGTCTTATCCTTGTTGTTTCCTGTCGCAGACGTCGCAGTCCTTTTTCTTTTTCGCGAGTCAAAACACGGCTCTAGATAAATCGGCGCACAAACACAGGTGAGATTAAATAGTGTTTCGTTTCCGTCTCCTCTGGCCTCTTATCTGTCTTTCAGGTCTGTCTCCTTTGCTTTCTTTTCCACGTCTCGGGCCACAAAACGCCACTGTGTCGTCTAGCTATAAAGTCTTCCCAAACACTCTCCATAGGAAAAAAACTAAAGGGGGCAAAGATAGGGCCTATTGATAAGACATTGATTCGCGTGTTGCCCTGGACGGAGATATGCTGAGTAAGAAGAAGGCTGTACTGTACTTGTGAGTGTGTGTGTGTGTGTGTGTCTTTGGCGTCCGTCACCTCGAGGAAGGTAGAGATAAGAGCAGAGTGTACGGAGCAGATAAGATGGGACGGAGACAGTGGGGAGACACTCTGGCTCTAAGTGAGTTACTGTACTGCAAACTTCACTCACATGACCAGAAAACTTTTTTTTACCTTTTACAGACACTCAGAGAAGGATTCAGACATTCAGGGAGGGAGGAGTGGTGTTTAATACAAAGTCTAAATGCGTAGTAATCAGAGCCACTTTTTAAATAAATGGACTTCTAAGAGTAGTTTTATTGCAACATATGTTTAGCTTCTTATTGGGTAATATTACTGTTACTTGCGTACAAGTTTTGGCGACTCTAGATGTTACCTCAGTGTAGGTTTTAACAGATTTATGTTGTGAGAAAGTGAGCAGATATAAACACCAGAAAGAACCAGAACTAGCACATTTTGTTAGCCTTGCCTGTCAGTACAAACTCTTTTACTATTCTATACAAAGAAGTTGGTCTGGTACCTCTTCACCTAAGTTTTGTTTCTGTGGCAGGAACCATGGATGTATTATTAGACCTGGATCGGGCACCGCCCCCTCTGGCTTGATGCCAAATTTCCTAGCGGCCGCTCCGTGGAACTGCAGCGTGGCCCAGAAAGGATTTTTCCCATAGAGCGCAATGTAAAAAGAAACTCCTGGTACTCGGCTGACAGGGCAGCTACTAGCTTTCAAAAGATTGTCGGATTTTGTAGTGATTATTATCTATTTTCACACCATGGACTTTTTCCCTCTTCGAAAAGTTTAATTTGACTAAAAAATTACTTTTTATGGTTTGTGACGTCACCGCTCTAAGCCCACCATCGCTCCCATTGGTCAGAGCAGGTCACGTGGCACCTGGAGCAACACTGCGCTTGCTTGAGGGCCGCAGTGCGCCCTCTATGGGCCGCACAACGTAGGAAGTAACGCGGAAGTAAAAAAAAAAAAATTGGCATCATGCGCCAATGAGCATGGTCACTGAAAACAACGGTGGTCGTGACGTCATTCATTATCCAGTTCTATAATACATCCATGGGCGGAACAAACACAGGTGGACAAACTAATCAGAAGAACGAAGGGCGGGACGTAACCAGTGGACCACTGACCCAAACAAACATGGATTCTTGACCAAAATACGGCATATTATGAGCCGCTCTGTACTTATTTCTGAATGGGGACAGCAGCAGAAGCCAGTTGTACAAAGACTTGTGGAGAAAGTTGTTTTTTTATGAATTCGGTACATCACATGTCAACTGGACTTTAATGTTGTAAAAATGGCAACAAGACAAAGAAAAAAATTACGCAGAGGACTGAACAACAACGAGGACTTCAGCAGAACCAACAGGTGACGAAGGAAAGCACTAAACACTGTTAATCAGCTCAGAGACGTTGTTAAATTAGCTGTGTAGACAGCGCTAACTTGGTTAGCTCTTCTGTTTTCGTAAGATGTGCTGCAGGAAAACGGCCAGTTCCAAACTGAACCGGAGAAATGCTCCACTCCGAGAGGGGAACCAGCCAGTCCTGCTTGCAAAAAGACAGTAGGACAGTCTTGCTCCCCAGGGTATCATTTTTAAAACATTAATCTGACATTATGTTCAAAAAGTTAGTATAAAGCAGGTATGACGGTGGACAATGCCAAGAATTCATACATTCTGGGAGAGAGCACTTGGAAAAAGTAGTAAATAAAAAAAAAAAAGGCTTAAGTGGGTGAAGTGTCTCGACCAGAGACAATGCCAACCTTCGGGTTGTGGGCAAACGTTTCTAATGAGCTACTATCGCCTAGCACCAAGTTTGACATAACAGATAAACTTTCACCTTTTAGAGAAAAATAGATGAGAAGGGTTTATATAATTAGGCAGGGTTTGCTGTTTGCCAAGGCTTTAAAACTGAATATAAATGCTAATAAGAACAGGGTGCGTGTGGATAATGCTCTAACCTTTCAGCAAAGAGATTGTGGGTTTGATAAAGACAATCCAAAATCTCTGAGTTGCAATGGCTTCTCCAGACATTCATTAGATTTCATATCATGTCACAGTCAAATCAATGGCATTACATGGTCTTTGTAACATCAAACAAGAACTTAGAAGAGTATCAAAAATTAAAATTATTTTCCTCGAAGAATTTAATTGAATTTGAAGTTCAAATGTACAAAGTCAAGTCAAAGTATCTTTATTGTCCCATGAGGGGAAATTGGTTTTGCAGCCATACACTCAACATAAAAAAAAAATACAAAAAAATACAAAACTACATGATGTGCAAATAAAAAAATACAGGGCACAAACCAGTGTAAATATACCAATTGTGCAAAAGTGCTAAGTGCAATGAGGGTGTTTCTCAGCTGATGGAATAAAAGACATTTGCATTCATTTTGTCGTGCAACCAGAAGCTCTACAGCGCCACCCAGAGACAGCAATGCCATTTTTTAGGAGTAGGCATCAGACTGTTTTTGAGGCCAGACTTTTCACACCAAATACCATCTCAGAAAGATTTTGGCTTTTAAAGATGGTTTCAAAGTACTATCTTTAAGGGACTAAAATGAACTAAATCAGAACGAAACTATGACTAAACCTGGACTAAACCAGCTTTAAACCAGAACAAAACCACTTTAAACCAATAATCTAGGAAAAAATAAGAACTACAGGGTTTGTGCAACTTTTTAAAGATCAAATTCAAGCACTTTCAAGCAGTTTTTAAACCTTAAAAACACAACAATAATATTTCAACCCTGGGACTAACACTGGACTAAAATTTCTTAACAGTGGGCTACACAAATGTAATATTCAGAGCAGAACTCAAACAGGAATAAAACTGGATCTGCATTAAACTAAATCAGCAAAAGTAATAATAATGGTAGAATTAGTCGCTATTGGATAAAGATTGGCAAAAGACAAAGAAATAATAATCCAGGTAGCGCTCATATGTAAATGGACTATTGATTTCAAGGTGCCAGAGTCACACACAGACACATTAAGTGTTATGGAGACACCAGCGGCTTCCTGCTGAGATACTGCGGTGACTTCCAGTATGTACTTTACAGCCACAGAGAGAAGCCACAGCCCGTTCCCGTTTGCTGGAAGTCCTGAGCTACTCTTTCTGAGGCTAAAAACAGAACCACAAAAAACACAGGTGGAGTTCTCTTTTACATCCATTGATCCAACACTATACCCTTCTTCTTTGTAAACAACATGAGCTGTGCGAGCATTTTAACAAGAGAAATTAAGCTGACCGTTGTACATTTTTCATGAAAGAGCTTCAACATAAACAAAATGGTGCAACAAGAATGCATGTGTGTGGCGTCAGTGATCGGGTAGAGAACATTAGCAAGGTTATTTGAAATTTAGGTATTTATATTCACCTAAAGGAAGCTAGTCACTGGGAGTTTAAGGGCATTGTTCTGTTGGACAAAATGACAAATAACATATTGAGGAGCCAGAGTTAAGTATGAAGTATGAGTACAAAGGAATTACAAAATTTCTTTTTAGAACTGCACTTAAATTTCAACTACTACTAGTGCTAATTTGGAGTTCAGCCTTGTTCCTATTTTAATCGGAGACAGTTCTGTGTAAATTTGGGTGGTTTTGTGTCCTCTGTGGCACCTTTAAAATATGGGGTTCCTCAAGGATCTACCCTCAGCCCTTTTATCTTCTCATTATATATGTTGCCTTTTGGCTCCATTTTGAGAAAGTATGGCCTTTCCTTCCACTGTTATGCCAATGACAGTGAAATGTATGTACCATTGGAACAAAATGACCCTCAGGCTGCAAAACATCTTCTAGACTGCATTAGTGACATTAAAACATGGATGCCACTGAATTTTCTCCCTTTTAATAATGAAAAACAGGTGATGGTTTTTGGACCTAGTGGTCAAATGAACTGAACTGAACTTTATAGACTGCAGCTAATCCAAAACTAGTTCTCGCAAATACAACAGTATTTGATTACCCTGATTTTAACTTCTCTCCACTGGTTGCCAGTACGTTTTAGGATTGACTTTAAGATGATTTTATTTACTTTTAAATGTTTGAACGGTCTTGCTCCATATATTTGTCCGAACTGATCCAGCCTTATGTCCCATTGCGCGCTCTCAAGTCGGCAGATCAGCTACACTTAGCCGCCCCCAAGTAAAAAAGTAAACTTTGTGGTGATCGTGCCTTTTCTGTTGCTGCTCCAAACCTCTGGAATGAGCTGCCATGAGAGATTAGACAGGCTCAGTCTCTACCTATTTTTAAATCACGTCAGTGTGAGAGTGCCTTTTGTACTTATTTATTTTCACTATGCTGCTTTTGCGCATGTTTAAAGTATGGTGAGTACTGTATTTTATTATGTGTTTTCCTGTTGAGTTTTTATTGTCTGAAATGTGGTTTATTTGGTCTTATTTGTCTTCTTGCCTTTGCACAGCACTTTGACCATACTTTATATATAAAGTTGGTATGGTAATACTTCAGCTGCACCTCCTTTATCCAAATTCATAGAATTGATTATGCATTTTTTTTTTTTTTTTAATGCCAGATGGCCTTTCTGATGCAACTCTCTCTATTTATTGGGGCTTGGGACTGGAACAAGAGTGACATTGTGGCTAGAGGGTACGCCTCGGTCTCAGACTAACAACTACTAACCAGTAACTAACCACTTAACCAATCATTATTTGAGTTAAAGTGTGTTTTAGAAAATCAGTAGGTCGAGCCATTTGCCCACTATAACCCAGTGGTTGGCGATTAAATCCCTACTACTGCATTGTGTGCGCCATTGCATAGTGACTTTGTGTCCTTGGGCAAGACACTTCACCTACCTTACTTTGAGTGAATGTGTTAGTGTGACTGTGTGCACCAATAGTAAAGCAACTTGTCAAGAAAAGCCCTATAGGATTAATGCATTATTACTGTGATTACTATTCTTCTTTATTATTATTAGTATTATTATTAAAGTGTACTTAAATTACTTGTCTAGTTCAAACTTAGCTTTTTTTTTTATTACTTGAGGCATGAATACTTGACCAATAAACCATGGTGCCAGCCTTGTCTCAGACTGTGCATCTCAAAGTGCATTTTTCTATCCAAAGAAACAGAAAAACCTGTATCGATCGCTGCCCCGGAGACAGAGCGAGTGTCTGTATCACTTCTGAAAGTCGTCCTGGTGAGTTGTGTGCGACAGAGACGGGCTCTGAGAGGGTGAGACGAAGTGATGTGTTTGTTGATAAATGCGGCGCCAAGGCAGAGGCAGGACACAACAGCAAAGAGCTCCTGAGGTCCAGATAAGCATCGCCTCCATCCCACGGCTGTCCCTCTCTGTCTCCCTCTGTGTCTCTGCCTCTGTGTGTGTCTCAGCGCACAGGAAGAGCGAGTGAGGAGGCAAACACGTGCAAAACATTAGACTGGGAAGAAGAAGAAGAAGAAGAAGAAGTGGGGATCATTTTAATTAGACAGTAAACGAGGATCTCAGGTCACTGATTGCTGGACCCAAAGTTCAGTATGTACGTTTTTAATTATGGGTTTTAATAATACAATAAAGGGTAAAGGAGCTACTTAACAAACAGAAGCACAACAGTACAACATAAATAATTTAAAATGGGTCTCTCAAAAGGAATACGAGGATACATTACTGGCAAAAATCATACTTTATTTACTTCATAATTTAAGTCATTAGCAGCAGCAGTGTCCAAACATTTTTCCAGGAGAGCCAGATTTGCAGATGTGTAAATGTTCAAGGGCCAACAGTCCCTCCTGATGTTTTCTAGCAACTGAACGCACATACAGTAGAAAATAAATCTTGTTTTCCAAAGCCAAAAATTTATTCAACATTCAACAAAATGATACCTTGAAACATAAACACTGCAACTGCAATTATTTTTCAAACAACTAATTACAAAACACAAGGCAGAGAGTGGATGCGATGCATGAATGTACAGACAAAGCTACAGAAACACTGTACAAAAGAGCCATAAGTTATACTATTTCTCATAGAAGCCAAGGGCCAAATGAAATGAAAGGGCCACACTTTGGACACGTCTGCTATACACAGTTAGGTCATGTGATTAATTGCCATAGTACTATTAACAAAGTGTTAGTGGAGTACACAGTTTAACTTTATAAAATGGCCTGGTTTTTAATGTGGTGGTATCTCTATTTAACAAATTGGATTGTAACTTAAAATATTGAATACGTATGGAAATGTCTTCTTTTGGGGAGCTGTTACTTTGAATTTACAGAGAACGCTTGGATTAGGAGTCTGCCGCCCCCTGCTGGCAACGGTGGGGACTGGACAGAGCATAAAATGGCTTTTTAGTATGACCATTAGCAACATGAGGCTAACAAATAGAAAAATGAGCTGACGGCTTCGTAGTGACAGAGGTTTAAGGCTGAAGTGATCAGAATGAGTCCGGTGACGGTTTCTGGGCTTTAGAAACGCACAGGAGCACTTCCTGGTTTCATGTTTCTACGTAGAGCTGTGAGACCGAGCGTTTTCAGCTCTTAACTCTTTCCCTGCCAGCATTTTCTCAAAAAGTTGCCAGCCAGTGCGAGCGTTTTTGGTCATTTTCAACAATCTTTGCTCTCTCACAGAAAATAGTGTATTCTAAGTTCATTTGTTCTTTTTTTTTGTCAACAGTTGAAAGATGGTAGCTTCCACCAAAAACTAATATTTTCAGACAAAATGCTGACAAAAATGCATATTTTGTGAAAGTTTTTTTGTAAAATGTTTCATTCTGTCCTGTTGCCAGAAACTTCTTCTTTGTTTGATTTTCATGTAGCTAGTACTCAAATTGACGGAACATACAAAGGCGGTGAAAGAGTTAAGAAGAGACGGCCTCAGCATACAGCGACAGTGAAACAAAATACTACTTCAGGTCTGTTTTTGATGAGGGAACAACATTACAACATGGTAAAAGCTTTAAAAAGTCAATTTAACAGATTAGGAGACTTTTAAGGTAAAGTAAAAGCAACAAAAAACGAGTATTATCATAAAACGATAAACTAAAAACATAAAATTTATTTAAAACTAAAAAGTATCTAACATTTTTTTTCAATTTTATAGTCAATTTGATTTTACTTAGAGCCAGTCTTCAGGCCTTACTACAGACCAATTGATTTTTTGGTCCACTATTACATCGACCCATGTCTTAAAACCAGCCTCTACTTCCTCATTTATCTGTCAACTTGTTGCACTTTTGAACTGTACTGGTGGAAATGCCACCCTCAGACATGCAAACCATTTTTTCTTTTCTCACACGCCCTTTTTGTGACACGAGCGATGCATATTTCTTGACACCAGGCTGAAAGGACCGGGGCGAGTGTGTCCAATCAGATGAGTGAGGTCTGTCACAAGACGCGCAGATAACAGCGGAGAGACGCCACAACCTCTGCGCTATCTGCACCATCTCAAACCTCAGCCAATGTCACGCAATAAGTGTCGATCCGCTCGCTCGGACCGGCGGCACACACACACACATTCACAAGGCCCATATAACAGCATTACAGAGCCCGAGGACGGCGGACATATTTCCAAAGGGGAAATCCTATCATCTGTGCATGATTGGATTAGGCTTCGATCAAGAGCAGATTAAAGGAGACATGTTGACCAGCGGGCTATCAAAAACACTGAACAAAATGTGTGCGAGGAGTTTGGAAAATGTTTTCAGACAGCGGTGCAATGTGCGTATGAGGCAACAGAAGGTAAAACAATAAACAAGCAGTGATTTATTTCAAACATGCAGTAGAGATGGATCTTTAAAGGGAGGTGAAGGCGATAAGTAGCTGTTGTATCAGTAAAGTAAGCTCCCAGAAAGGATTTTCTTATCTGCAGAGGTGGAAGAAGTACTCACTTTCTTTACTTAAGCAAAAGTACAGATAAATGAACAAACATCTAAGTAAAAGTATCAGCTCAAAATGTCTACTTAAGTATAAAAGTACTTGCTTTTAAATGTATTTGTGAGTAAAAAAGTAAAAGTATTTCTTTCATGAATGTGTTAAATGTGAGGGATTTTGCTGATTCCAGATAAAATGAACAAACTGCTGCAGTAGTAGAGACTGAATCTGTCGCTGAGCTCTTCTGTTTTTATTATTCTGATGTTTCTAAAGGAGAACTACTTTACTGCATCTGTTATATTTAAGTACTGAGTATCAGGTCATGACAAAAACACATGATTTTAAACCAAAACTCAAAATACTTTGTACTTCAAAGCAACTCAGAAATGTAAAAAGTACACATACTTGCCCTAAAATATAGTAAAAGTAAAAATAACCCTTGTAAAATCTACTCAAGTAATGTACAGTTACATGAAAATTGCCCCACTGCATATTTGCAGTCTCAAACATACGTAGACCATTAAAGTTTCTACTGACAATAAAGCCCTTCGGTAAAAGCTAAATAAGAGCTACCCAACTTTGAAATATGTTCAAAAATGTTTACATTTTACTGTAATAAAATGATGAAGTACTCACGATTGCTATAAAAATAGGTTATAGATCTTAAAAGTGATATGACTCAAGGTGGCAAAACACTGTAGCATGAGTAATCCTCTTGAAATTATTTTTGGTTTGTCAGTCTACGCAGACAAAATAGGTAGGCGTTCAATAGGAGTGGGTAAAAACATTGAGTCATCAGTGCACTGCAGTAGTTTTTTCCTCAAATCAATATCATTTCAGAAAATCTTATGAAACAATTCAACCCCCAGGCCAGTGAGGGGCGCTGTGAGAAAATACCCTTGTGTGATACGCATAGAACAGATGGAGCCCACACTCGACCACACAGCAAGATGGCGGCCAAAAGCTGACGTTCAAGACAACACCTGCAACTTTTGGAGTCATTTTGGATTTCAATGTAAACACAAGATACAAGAAATAGACAAATGCAGAGTTTTCTGTAAACTATGCCAGGCAGTTCTAAAATTCTGTAATAACACAACAAATTTGTGTAACCACTTATTCTTTACCATTACAAATATTGCTCACATTAGTATTTAAAAATATCAGCAGGTACTTAATTGTTTGTGTAGTTTCTTATTATTAAATCAGTATTAAAGCATTTAAATCAATATCGAAACAAATTGATACTGAATTGAATTGCAACCTAAAGAATCAAAATTGAATTAAATTGTGAAGTTCTCAGCCTGAGAGTCTAAAAAAGAAATGTTCTCTCTTGTAGCCATGTGTAAATCATCTTTATATATTGGCCAACCAGATTTGGGTGCAGGTTAAGTTAATTTGTGCAACTTTTTATTTAAAAGGGTTGAGAGATATCAGCACTGACCAATTATTTGTAATGTTTTGTTCACTAAAATAAACATCTAGTAAGCGTCATCTAATAGGTCATAGCAGCACGATCCAAAAAAACTAAACATTTAATCCAAAAAACCACCTCAAACCAAAGCAATGGTCAAAATGCGAGCCAAAACATAACCAAATAAATACACCAATAACCTGAACAACTGCAGTAATGTCAGGGCGAGTAACGATGATGATGAAGGTGGAGCACAAAGAGCACAGGAGGATTTGAACCAGACCAAAAACAAAGCGCTGTGTCCTACCTGAGCCGGTGTCCATGAGGTTGGACTGTCCTCGGCGATCGGAGACGAGGCGCGATGATCCGGGCATGCTGACCGGCTCCGAGCGTATCGGCTGGATCCTACACACACAAAGTACAAAGATATTAAAACAGAACAACAAACTGTAGTTTTTGTTTAATTTTTTGGCTTTTTCTCTCCAGCAGTCCCTACACCTAACCATGCAGCGATTTGAAGCTGTGTAAATGTTCAAGGGCAGACAGTTCCTCCTGAGGTTTTCTAAGAACTGAAGGCACAGACTACGGAAGCGTATTGCGTTCACCTGAAAAAAAAAAGTTTCTGTTTTAATGAGCAAAGTTAGTTCTGTTTTTATGAGAAAAGTTTTGTTTTTATGAGAAAAGTTTTGTTTTTATGAGAAAAGTTTTGATTTTATGAGAAAAGTTTTGATTTTATGAGAAAAGTTTTGTTTTTATGAGAAAAGTTTTGATTTTATGAGAAAAGTTTTGATTTTATGAGTAAAGTTAATTCTGTTTTTATGAGAGAAAAAATTCTGTTTTTTACGGGTAAAATAATTTTCTGTTTTTATGAGAAAAGTTTTGTTTTTATGAGTAAAGTTAATTCTGTTTTTATGAGAGAGAAAAATCCTGTTTTTACGAGTAAAATAATTTTCTGTTTTTACGAGAAAAGTTCTCTTTTTACGAGTAAAATAATTTTCTGTTTTTACGAGTAAAATAATTTTATGTTTTTATGTGGATAATGGTCCTTATTATCTTGTTCCACTTTTGGGGGGAGAGGAATCAATCACAAAGTCAATCGCAAAGACCTGAGATGTCTGCGCAGAGTCGACAAACTAATGATTATACGTCAATATTACTTAACGAAAGCACAATCTCCAGTGTCTCAAGCCTAGAGTAAAATAAAACCGTATTAAAGGAAGTAGTTGGGACATTTACGGCCTTTCTTTAGCGAGCAACTCTTCAATACGAGCTAAACGTTTACTGGTTGTGATTGACATCAATTTACTTTTGTCATAAAAACCCAAGTTATTTATACTCATAAAAACAGAACCTTTCTCGTAAAAACAGAACAAATTTTACTCATAAAAACAGAACTTTTCTCATAAAAAACAGAACAAATTTTACTCATAAAAACAGAACTTTTCTCGTAAAAACAGAAACTTTTTTTTTTTAGGTGAACGCAATACGCTTCCGTAACAGACAGTCTAAATTTATGCACTGTTTTATTTTTTTTTTTTATTATTTTGTTTCCAAAAGCAAAATAATTTTAAATTATTTTCTTTGAGAATAAAATCAATCAAAACCCAACAAAATAACATTTTTGAATATAAAAACTGCAACTGCAATTATTTTTTGGCCGACTAATTAGAAAACACTGGCAGAGAGTTTTAGATGAGATGCACAAATGTACAGACAAAGCTACAGATAAGCTACAGAAGCTAAAGAAGGCCAGGGTCAAATGAAATCTCGATTCGTGCCACAAATGGCATTGGACATATCTGACATAGTTCTTTACACCCACTGCCCTTCCTGAAGCAACCCTCTCCATTTATCTGGGCTTGGGACTGAGAGTTTTGACCCCTAGACCTTTGGCTAAATGTTGAGTCAAACCTGGTGCACCTCTCAAAATGCTTTACATTATTCATTCACTCCTCAGACATGCTCTGTGGTTGTGAGCTACATTTCAACAGGAAAAAATGAAAAGTTGTGTTACAGTGAACTGGGCCTGACTCTTGTTTGGTTTCTGTTCTGCAGCACAAAAAAATCACAATCACAACAACAACAGATCCACAAAAGACAACACAGACAACACAAGAAACATCACTCCTACAGTACATCACATCGCCACAGAGAGGACTTCTTTAGCTGCAGCTGCCCCGGGACAGACTGATGGAGACATGGCTGCCATTCTGCGCCTATGGGCTCTCCAACCATCACCAAACACACAAGTACCTACTGAGCTACTCCTGCCCCCACACTGTGAAAAAAAATCTGTAAATTTTACAGTAAAAAATTGGCAGCTGTGGTTGCCAGAATTCTACCGTAAAAACTACAAGGCCTGCATTTCATTTTACAGTATTTTATCACAAATGTTTTTACAGTTTTTGACTTGAGTTTTTATTATTATTTACTGCAAAATAAAGTTATTATCTTTCAAAAAAAAATAGGTTAATGTATATTTTACTTTGTGACTTAACTTTTAATCAACATTTACTGTAAATTTTAAAGTTATCTTTCAAAAAAATAGATTAATGTATATTTTAGTTTGTGACTTACGTTTTAATCAACATTTACTGTAAAATTTGAAGTTATTATCTTTTGAAAAGGTGTTAAACTGTAATAAACACAGGACTCGCCTTTTTTAACAGTGCTATACTGTATACATTACAAAAACTAAAACTAAAAAATGCAATTCTGCCTTATTTTTAATATTACAGTTAATTACCGTAACCAAAACAGTATTTTACCGATATATCAACTACGGTCTTTTACTGTTGAGATTTTACAGATTTTTACCATGAAATCTACAGATATTTTTTACAGTGCACTTGTTGTTTACTCTGTTCTCTACCTGAGGCTCTGCAGGTCCAGGTCGTCCGTGTCGAAGTCCAGGAGGGGCTGCTGGACCTCGCTGGGCCCCTGGGACTGCAGCACCGAGGAGGACGAGGAGATCACCGTGGTCTGTCCCGAAGGATGGATGGTCTTAAACTGGAACTGTGGCCCCATCCAGAGCCGGCGGTGAGGGCCCGTGTGGGTCACAATCTCCACCTGAGGGAACAGAGCAGGACTGGTTAAACTTTAATATTTGGATTTTACAAAGGATACAGTTCACGCTCACATTCATCCACTACGGGACATTTTGGTTCTCCATTTTCACCTGTAGACCTGTCGAGGCAGTGGGAGGAAGCGGAGAGAACCCACAAATATTGTATTGTTCATTAGTTTTACCTTACTTTGCTTACTGTGCTGAGGTTTGGGGTAATAATTATAAAACTACATTAAATCCATTGGTGTCATTCTTCAAAAAAGAGCAGTAAGAATAATTAATAAGGCTTCATACAGAGATCACACCAATCCATTATTCATTCAGTTCAGAATACCAAGATTTAATTGAGTTTCAAACTGTTTAAGGCTAAAAATAAGAAAGTGTGTCACAATTTAAGGGGTTAGCATCATTTTAAATCAAAAAGAGTTCGCACAACTAAGAAGAGTTTTTCCGTTTGTGGGGTAAAAAAATGGAACAACTTAAATCATGAATTGAAACAAGCGGTTTAAAAAGAGATCTAAAGAAGTGATTTTTGCTAAGTATGGTGATGAAATAAATTGAGTATTGGGAGTTCATGGGCACTCACATTTGCACAGAGTGAGCAATGAAGAAAACTGTGTTGAAGTTGAAAGGAGGTCGAAGTGATTTTTGTATGGTGAAGGATTTGGAAAGAGGGGAGGGATTAAATAAGTTTTTTACCTCTTCCCGCTCCTATTAAGATTGTAAAATACAAAGAAGTTATTTCTTTTCAAGACAATGTATATATTTAATTAATTTATTTATTTTTGGTAATAACTTGTTAACAATTGAAATGGTTTAATTTATACAATGACAAATTTTGTTATATATCTGTTAAATATGTCTGAATACGTCTGAATAAACACTATCTATCTATCTATCTATCTATCTATCTATCTATGTATCTAAATTCCATGCTGAGAGGCTAACCACTCTGCCACCATGCACCACTTGGTAATTGTAAGTCTCTCACTGTAAATACCGCTTTAAGATGAAGTAGTTACGAAGTGGGGAAGGCAGTACCAGTCTAAACTTTATTTGTCAGTGTCTCGTAGCCTACTTTCCCTTAATGCCACTGAGTTGACGTCTCCGTGTCCCGGTGGGCCCCGCGGGCCCCGGCTCTCAGGGTTATCTGCCACACTGTCACTGCTTCGCACTGACTGGGATTAACCCCGGGGGACGGACTTTCATCTCATCTTAGACACACACCACACCGCTTCAACACAAGTCCGTAACCCGTCCTGACACCATCCTCAGACCGAGAGGAGCGGAGCTTTTAGACGCTGGGTTCATCTCAGCGCAGGCCGCTCTCTGGAGACCGGCAGAGGAGCTGTGTACGGCACAGCTGCTATAACAAAGGTGTTTATGTGGAGTATTTAGTGTTTTACAAGAAGAAAATGCACTGGGCAGCCATAGATGAATTAAATAATGTGAGATGTTTTAGAGATCAAGGTTTCAGATCGAGAGGTCCTGGTTTGGATCAGGTTTTAGTCCTAGTTTTGCGCTGGTTGGGTCCTGGTTTAGATCCGTTTTTGTCCTGGTTTGTCTCTGGTTTAGAGCTTGTTTAGTCCTAGATTTTTCTTGGTTTAGTTCTAGTTTAGTTCTGGACATGGTTTAGTCCTGGTTTAGAGCTTGTTTAGCCTTGTCTTTTGTCCTAGTTTAGTCCTGGACTCAGTTTAGACATGGTTTAGTCCTGGTTTAGAGCTTGTTTAGTTCTGGATTAGTCCTGGTTTAGACCTAGTTTAGCCTTGTCTTTTGTCCTAGTTTAGTCCTGGACTCAGTTTAGACATGGTTTAGTCCTGGTTTAGAGCTTGTTTAGTTCTGGATTAGTCCTGGTTTAGACCTAGTTTAGCCTTGTCTTTTGTCCTAGTTTAGGCCTGGACTCAGTTTAGACATGGTTTAGTTCTGGTTTAATCTTGTTTTAGTTCTGGATTAGTCCTGGTTTAGACCTCGGTTACACGTGATTTAGTCCTGGTTTAGAGCTAGCTTAGGTCTGGATTAGTCCTGGATTAGCCCTGGTTTAGTGCAGGTTTAGAACTTGTCCAGTCCCAGTTTAGTTCTGTCTGGTTTAGTCCTGGTTTAGAGCTTGTTTAGCCATGGTTTAGACCTGGCTTAGTTCTGGTTTAGTCCTGGATTAGCCCTGGTTTAGACCTAGTTTAGCCTTGTTTTTTGTCCTAGTTTAGTCCTGGACTCAGTTTAGACATTGTTTAGTTCTGGTTTAATCTTGTTTTAGTTCTGGATTAGTCCTGGTTTAGACCTCGGTTACACGTGATTTAGTCCTGGATTAGAGCTAGCTTAGGTCTGGATTAGTCCTGGTTTAGACCTCTGTTACACATGATTTAGTCCTGGTTTAGATCTAGTTTAGGTCTGGATTAGTCCTGGATTAGCCCTGGTTTAGTGCAGGTTTAGAACTTTTCCAGTCCCAGTTTAGTTCTGTCTGGTTTAGTCCTGGTTTAGAGCTTGTTTAGCCATGGTTTAGACCTGGCTTAGTTTTGGTTTAGTCCTGGATTAGCCCTGGTTTAGTCCAGGTTTAGACCCTGTCCAGTCCTGGTTTAGTCTTAATTTAGCTCTGGTTTAGACCTGGTTAATGCTGGTTTAAAGTTTGTTTCACCCTGGTTTAGACCTGGTCCAGTCCCAGTTTAACCCCGGTTTAGACATGGTTTAGTCCTGGTTTAGAGCTTGTTCAGTTCTGGATTAGTCCTGGTTTAGACCTAGTTTAGCCTTGTTTTTTGTCCTAGTTTAGTCCTGGACTCAGTTTAGACATGGTTTAGTCCTGGTTTAATCTTGTTTTAGTTCTGGATTAGTCTTGGTTTAAACCTCGGTTACACGTGATTTAGTCCTGGTTTAGAGCTAGCTTAGGTCTGGATTAGTCCTGGATTAGCCCTGGTTTAGTCCAGGTTTAGACCCTGTCCAGTCCTGGTTTAGTCTTAATTTAGCTCTGGTTTAGACCTGGTTAATGCTGGTTTAAAGTTTGTTTCACCCTGGTTTAGACCTGGTCCAATCCCAGTTTAACCCCGGTTTAGACCTGGTCCAGTCCCAGTTTAACCCCGGTTTAGACCTGGTCCAGTCCCAGTTTAACCCCGGTTTAGACCTGGTCCAGTCCCAGTTTAACCCCGGTTTAGACCTGGTCCAGTCCCAGTTTAACCCCGGTTTAGACCTGGTTTAGTCCTGGTTTAGAGCTTCCGTAGACCTGATTTTTTCCTCTGGTTTTTACTTTTCCAAGGAGGATTTGACAAATTAGTTTTGTTGTGGCTCCAGATCCCTGTCTGAAAAAACAAACGATTAGTTTTAGTGGATTCTTTACCATCGTAGGACTCAATGGTTACACAAAGCATTTACCCCTGAACTATAGGATCCCTGGTCCAAGTCTTGCCTGTGTATCATTACTATAGGGACAATGCATGAATGGAGGTCTTTGCTTCTAGTTCTCTCTCTCTCTACATATATATTTTTTTTGCTTTTTACTGTTGCTTGTCTGGTTCAAACATTCCTACATTCCTTGTTTTGGCATCAATTTTACACCAGATGCCCTTCCTGATGCAACTCTCGAGGCTTAAGGTCTGCGTGCGTTGCCTTTAATCCTGGCCCACCTCCTGCCTGCACGTCCCACGCAAAAAAACCAACAAAAAAAGCAGTCCCTGTCCCAGCTCCCCACAGCACTCAGGCCTTCCTGCGAGTGTCCCGACGCTTCACATTTCATTATCTTTACTTAGCGGAGCCCTGTCTCTCACCTCGGCTCGGGCTAACGCTCAAGGTGCCAACATCCCCGACATCCCGCCGTGGGATTTCGGTACGGCCCGCTAATTCGTCCCACAGACACACACACACATGCATACGGATGTGAACATTTGGAGTTGTACGCGCTCTGTCACAGCTGCGTAAATGAGGCCACAGAAGGAGAGACGCAGGGAGGAGGAGGCCACTTAGCGCCACGAGTGTCGCGCCCAAGCAGATGCCAGCGGTGCCAGCTTTGGAGTCTGCAGTGGGACGGAGGCTCCAGATGTTTCTTCTGTCCACACTGGCCCCCTCTCCTTTACCCCGTGGGCTTAACGTCTCGCTGGACAAAGCTGGCGACACGTTGGCTCTACACAGCTCTGCACTGGTTAAAGAGGCTCAATAACAAGAAGCAGTGTTGTAGACCGTACTAACTGAGACCAAGACCAGTTCAAGTCCAGAGTAAACCAAGGCAGAGTAAACCAAGGCAGAGACAGAGTCAAGACCAAGACCAAACCCTGTGAACTAACAATACACAAAATCAATATCTACATTAGTTAAAATTACTTGAATTCAGATACTTAATCTTGAGTCAAGCAATTTTCACTAGATTGGATTTATTTAGTTATCAGGTAACTTATTACCGTATTTTCCGGACTATATAAGCAAAAAAAATGCATAATGAAGAAGAAGAAAACGTATATAAGTCGCATTTTTTGGGGGAAATTTATTTTACAAAATCCGACACCAAGAACAGACATTTCATGTTGAAAGGCAAGTTATAGTAATAATAAAATAGAGAACAACAGGATGAATAGGTGTGTGGTTTGCTAACGTAACACATTGATGGTTATTCAGCTACATGAAGCATAAACAACGAACTGAACAGGTGTCTCGTATGTTAACGTAATATATTAACAGTTATTCACATAACTATAGCATAAAGAACATAATATAACAAGTTCACCAAACTCACCATCTCACTCCTAATCACTAAATCCTTTAAATTCTTCATCCTCGGTGTCGCTTCTGAACAACTCCGCCAACTCCGGAGGTAGACGAAGCGCCGCTTCCTCCTCTGCGTGGCTGTCGTCAGACTCAGCATCAGTTCCATTTTCAATTATTCCGCTCTTTCTCAGTTGTCTTTATAGCCTAAGTTGTTAGTGGTAATGTTTACATTTTAAATTGTCAGTGGTACAGGTGCAGCAGATGCTGGTACACAAGCCTAGAGCGCCCTCTAACCAACACCTGAAATATTTTGATATATAAGTCACACCTGAGTATACGTCACACCCCTAGCCAGACTATGAACAAAAGTGTGACTTATAGTCCAGAAAATACGGTACTTGATTATTTGACTTGTTTCAAGTTATTTCTTTCCTGTTTCAAGCATATCTTATGTCAGTAAGTGGTAAGTGGAGTTTTCTTAAGTCAATAATCTATCCTAATAAGTAAATAAATCCAATCTAGTGAAAATTGCTTGAAACAAGATAATAATCTGAATTCAAGCCATTTTAACTAATGTAAATATTGATTTTTTGCAGTGTAAATAAAGAGGAATGTTTGAAAAAAAAGTGGTTCAAATACTTTAATGATTATTTTAATGATTTAATGCAACAGACTCCACAAAGAGAAGAGATCATTTTCCCAAATCTTCTAAGGCAGAAAACTTTGAACAAAAGTGTTTTCTAATAATGTCTGGTATAGGTCTGAGATGAGAAACAAAAATGGTCTCAAGACGCACTACAACGCTGGTGGGAAGCTTACGTTGCCTTCAAATTGAAAAGGATAGTCCAGTATTTTGTAGTGAGTGAGTGTATGACACAGATTTTACAGTAACATATTGTCAGCACAACCACTGGTGTGATTTTATCTATATTTTTTATGACACATTTAGTCCTGAATTTCTGTGTTTAAGGTTAAGTGTTTCCATACTTCAGTTTAGAGTAATTCATCATGAATATGGAAAAAGCAGCCTTAAGTCACAGTGACATGTAAAAATTAATAAAGATATGTTTCAATACATGCAAAGAGATAACGTTAATTCCATGTAAATTAACTAGTTGGCTATAAAAGATTGTAAAACTCTTTCATTTTCATAAAGCCTACCTTACATTAAACACATCAACATTTGAACTCACTGAACTGTGGCCAGTGAAAAGTTAAAATCAAGCCCTGGTCGCACATTTGTTCAAATTTATATATATGTAGTAACTTTTGTAGAGCTTAAAACACAGTGCTTTTGTCCACTATCTTCATGTCACTAAAGGCACCTTCTGCCACTCAGTAAACCACTGAATTAGTTTCCTCACATTTGAACCTTTACAGCAGTACATGGTTTAATCTTCTCGTGTTTTTTCAAACTGGAAGTGTGCTGACATCTACTGTAGACAACAGATTACCTCTAATACAAGAACGTGATCAAGTTTGGCCAAATTCTGGTCACGCCGTTTGATATCAGGGACAATCTGTGACAGAAACACTTGCTCCATTTTAGATTACATATCTATTGGTGAATTATATGTGAAGATTAGAATAAAAATAGCCCAGAGACTTCCAATTTATGAGTGAAAGACAAGAGGCAGAGCTGGAGGTAGCTACGTTTAAGATGTCTCTGTTCTCTTTGTTCATGATGAGGATGGACAGGATTAGTTTATGAGTCCATCAGAGGGACAGCTCATGTTTTTAGAGATAACATTTCCAGATCGAGAAAGTTTGGATATGTACAGAGGGGGGAGAGTGAATATATGAGTAGAGAAGAGAATATTCACTTTGCCTTAATCAGTGAACCTGCCCCTGACAAATCTCACAGAAAGTCACCAAAAATTGCCTTGGTGCGATGGATAGTAGTCCTGGTTTAGACCTGGGTTTTGTCCTGGTTTGATTCTGGTTTAGAGCTTGTTTAGTCCTGGGTTTTTCTTGGTTTAGACCCGGTTTAGACCAAGTTTAGACATGGTTTAGACGTGGTTTAGATGCAGTTTAGTCCTAGTTTTAGTCCTGTTTTTTTGTCCAGGTTTAGTTCTGGATTAGAGCTTGTTTAGTTCTGGATAAGTCCTGGTTTAGATCGTGAGTTGTGGTTTAATCTTGGTTGAGTCCTGGTTCAAACCTGCTATTGTCCTGGTTTAGACCTCATTTACACCTGGTTTAGTCCTAGTTTAGCCCTGGTGTAGTCCATGTTTAGACCTGGTCCAGTACCAGGTTTAGAACTTTCCTAAGACCTGGTTTCGTTCTGGTTTGACACTGGTTTAGTGTTTGTTTAGTCCTGGATTTTTCTTGGTTTAGACCCAGTTTAGACGTGGTCTAGTCCTCGAAAGTGGAGTTTTATGGATGTAGTGAAAGAGGACATAAAGCCTGTGTTAGAGAAGAGGACGCGGAAGAAATATTCACTTTGCCTTACTCAACCAACCAACCAGCCACTGACAAATCTCTCAGGAAAGTCACCAAAAAGCGTCTTGGTGCGATGGGGAGTTTTGCTTCTGGCGAATATCATCACAGATCTGAGGCTCGGCTGCTGCGAAGCTAAGTGGGGTGCATTTTAGACGATGAATTATGCATGCGGAGGAATTATTAATGGTTAAAATGTAGTGTGTTACCTGTCTTCTGCACCAGAGACGAGGAGGAGGAGAGCTGTGGGGGTTAAACACACTGAGACAAGAGCTTCCTGTTACTCATCATTCGTGTTGAGAGAACTTGTTTATTTCCTGTACTGTTCATCTAATGATACCACCAACTCCACTGGATTTATACTACTAATGTTCAAGACCAAGACCAGTCCGAGTCCAGAATGAACCAAGACCAAGACAAGGCTGATATTTTCAGGGTTCAAGACCGAGTCGAGACTGAGACTTCGAGATCAAGACCAAGGCAAACCGAGACCAGGTCAAGTAAAGTAAAGGGAAAGTGTTTCAAATACATAAATGATAATTTTAATGAACAAACCAACAAACATTTTACTGGATGTTCTTATGCTGAAAACACATTACTGTATTTTCTGGACTATAATTCACACTTTTGTTCATAGTCTGGCTAGGGGTGCGACGTATACTCAGGTGTGACTTATATATTAAAATATTTCAGGTGTTGGTTAGAGGGCGCTCTAGGCTTGTGTACCAGCATCTGCTGCACCTGTACCACTGACAATTTAAAATGTAAACATTACCACTAACAACTTAGGCTATAAAGACAACTGAGAAAGAGCGGAATAATTGGAAATGGAACTGATGCTGAGTCTGACGACAGCCACGCAGAGGAGGAAGCGGCGCTTCGTCTACCTCCGGAGTTGGCGGAGTTGTTCAGAAGCGACACCGAGGATGAAGAATTTAAAGGATTTAGTGATTAGGAGTGAGATGGTGAGTTTGGTGAACTTGTTATATTATGTTCTTTATGCTATAGTTATGTGAATAACTGTTAATATATTACGTTAACATACGAGACACCTATTCAGTTCGTTGTTTATGCTTCGTGTAGCTGAATAACCATCAATGTGTTACGTTAGCATAGCGCACACCTATTCAGCCTGTTGTTCTCTATTCTATTATTACTATAACTTGCCTTTCAACATGAAATGTCTGTTCTTGGTGTCGGATTTTGTAAAATAAATTTCCCACAAAAAATGCGACTTATATAAGTTTTTTCTTCTTCATTATACATTTTTTGGCTTGTGGGACTTATAGTCTGGAGCAACTTATAGTCTGGAAAATACAGTAATTACCAAATGATACATATTTTAAAGTAGAGTATTTTCTTATAATGATTGGTTTAAGTAAATCTCTGAGAACACCAAATCCGAGGCCGAGAAAAATTGGATTCGAAAGCAAGACCAACATCGAGGAAAACTGCAGACAAGACCAGGATCATAAAAAAATTGTCTCAAGACCAAGACCAAGACAACGCTAACTTACTTCCTTTGTCCTTGTCTGTTTCCACATCTTATAAACCATAAACAATCTCAATTTTAACAACACCTTTCAACTTTTTTGTAAGGATTCAGGTTTATAAGGAAATATGTAGGAAGCTTATGACTTGAACTGCGATGGTTTGGATTATGACTGTAATCGGGAATCGTTTCATAATAATAATAAACCGTGAAGGTGTTTCAGCTGCAGAACTGACCTGAGAGAGCCACTCCTCGTCCTCCTGTCCGCTGTGGTCAGAGGCCAGACTGTCCGAGGACTCGTGACGGGTGATGGGACCTGGACTTCCTGGAGGCATCGCTGCAAACAAAACACACAAAATGAAATGGATAAGATGCATTTGCAAGTGTGCCACAGAAATTAATGCACAAGTTAGAGTTTGCAGAGAATTTAATGAAAGGAAATTCCCATATTTGTTGATTGTATTGAATCTAATGCAAGAAAAAGCCCTGACAAACTCCAAAATGTGGACAAGTACTGGCCGTTTAGCAAGTGCATATATAAAATGGTGTAAGTTGAAGCTAGAGCCACGTGTTTTCTGTCCATTAAGAATTCATTTGTGTCAGCCGTGTCCAGGGAAATGAGAGGTGACGTCTAGTTTACAGAAGTGTGTGGGATTCAATTAGACTGGGCTTATGCTATGGGACATGACATCAATATCTAATCATGTATATGTAAGGGCTACGGCTGGACAGACACACGTGATCTAATGGGAGAAATATTATATTAATATACTAATATACGCTCTTTCCAACAATGTCCTAGCTCAACATTCTTCTTTGATTTGATGAACTGAACCATTATTAACTAGCTTGGAGGTTAGTTTGAGACTATGTTGAGCCACAGTTATCTGCAAAACGTGAATGCATTGCCAATATTTATCAGAGTTTCTTTTTACTTATCCTTTCTCTATTGATTTTGTGTTTTTTTCGGGCTGTTTCTGTGGTGACTAGACAAAAAATACAGCAACTTGGACAAATAACCTTGGTTTTGTAAAAAGTGAGATTGCACACTTAGTACCACCTCATGAAATATTTTATTTTATTATTTATTCATGTATTTATTTGATAGAGACAGTGCACATTAATCAGCAATAGACGTAAATATGCTGGATTATAGCAGCCGTGCTAATCTGCATCCAGACTGCGGGTAACACAAAAACATGATAAGACATAGCACAGGACAACAAATCACAATAAAAACACATCGCAAGAGAGTGCATTACTAAGAAGTCAACAGTCAGTGGTTACATTTAGCTTTCAAAGTGTCATCTTAAATATGGTAAAATGACTAAGGACTAACAGGACTAAACCAGGTTTAAACCAGGATTAAACCAGGATTAAACCAGGATTAAACCAGGACATAACCAGGATTAAACCAGGACTATACCAGGATTAAACCAAGACATAACCAGGATTAAACCAGGACATAACCAGGACATAACCAGGATTAAACCATGACTATACCAGGATTAAACCAGGATTAAACCAGGGCATAACCAGGACATAACCAGGATTAAACCAGGACTATACCAGGATTAAACCAGGATTAAACCATGACTATACCAGGATTAAACCAGGACATAACCAAGATTAAACCAGGACATAACCAGGATTAAACCAGGACTATACCAGGATTAAACCAGGATTAAACCATGACTATACCAGGATTAAACTAGGACTAAACCAGGGCATAACCAGGATTAAACTAGGACATAACCAGGATTAAACCAGGACTATACCAGGATTAAACCAGGACAAAACCAAGATTAAACCAGGACATAACCAGGATTAAACCATGACTATACCAGGATTAAACCAGGACAAAACCAGGATTAAACCATGACTATACCAGGATTAAAGCAGGATTAAACCATGACTATACCAGGATTAAACTAGGACTAAACCAGGGCATAACCAGGATTAAACTAGGACATAACCAGGATTAAACCAGGACATAACCAAGATTAAACCAGGACATAACCAGGATTAAACCATGACATAACCAAGATTAAACTAGGACATAACCAGGATTAAACCAGGACATAACCAGGATTAAACCAGGACATAACCAGGATTAAACCAGGACATAACCAGGATTAAACCAGGTCATAACCAAGATTAAACCAGGTCATAACCAAGATTAAACCAGGACATAACCAGGATTAAACCAGGACATAACCAGGATTACACAGGACTAAACCAACCAGGTCAGAACAGGGCTATGTACCGTTCAGATTTTTTCAATTTACTACTTTGTACTTAAACGATACCTGGTTTTCGAGACCTGTACCTGAACTGAGACTTTTTCTGAAACCTACCACCACTGGTGCGCATACCACAGTTTGAGAACCATTGACCTGGATGACGTACGACCTTGTTTTTCTTTCTCATTACACAACGCTTTTAGGTGATCAAACTTTTCTTTTCTCAGCTACCAGAAAAATACTTTCACATCTGCTTGTCGTAATGGAAGTCATAGTATTTAATAAATGAGGAACAATATAAAAAAGCTGTCACAGAATTTCAAAATAAATGTATAAGATGCTTGTATGTTGTCTGTGGCAGGCGTCAAACCCCGAATCTCACCACTGTTAGGCACCTGGTCTGTGTGTGTGTCTGTGTGTATGTGTGTGTGTGTGTGTATGTGTGTGTGTGTGTGTGTGTGTGTGCGTCTGCTGTGCTCCAGATGTGGACCTGACAACTTTATTAGCCCTGGTCGTGTTAAACAGCCCCATCCCGGAGGAGGAGGAGGTTAGGCCCGGGCCAAAAGGCTGCTCCAGCGCATTGCACCCTGATGGTGTTCATTCAGGCCTGAGAGAGCTCCATCTGTCAGGACGTCCCGCTCACACATGTCCCACACCACACCGCACTCACACGCTAACACATGCACTACAACTCACACAGGACGGAAGAGATAGTCAGATTAACAACTCTTTTTGAGGCGTCAACATGCAAAACGTGATACTCTACCTCCCCCTGAGTGAACACATGCACGTACAGGTGAACTGGTGAATGTAAAGGTCCCCTGTAGTGAATGAATATGAGAGTGAATGGTTGTCTGTCAGTGTCAGCCAACTAACCATGGTCCAGGATCAGTGGCGACTGTTCACTGAAACAAAAGAGGCTGAACTTTCCCTAGAGTTTCATAAAATAAATGGTCAAATATGCACTGCTGAATTTCGCGCTAGAATGTGCTTAATTTCGTGGGTAGGTCGTTCATTAATCAGCTATTCTGGTTCTCCTTTCGCATTCAGAAACTCCTATCGACGCCAAGCTTCAATGGATCTCTGCGAGAGAGAAGCAAGCAGAAACTGCCAGTTTGGAGAAGCAAACAGGAGCACGGCCAAAGAGACTAAACCATGCACTGTTGTATCACAGTTTACCTAAAGAATATACATCACTGACAATGTCCATTTAAATGTGTGCTCCATAATATCTGCTGCTGATAAGAGCCACATACTACTACTACTACTACTACTGCTACTACTACTACTACTACTACTACTACTACTACTACTACTACTACTACAACAACAACTACTACTACCACATTGAAAAGCTTGTACTAGGGAGTGCTCATTTCCAGGGTTGTATGACTACTACTCCTACTACAACTACTACCAATACTGAGGTAAATGTTACCAGGGAACAGGTTTCTAATAAATCCTTTTAAACTTACATTATGTTATTATTATAATGTTTTCCCAAACAGATGATATTTACAGACATACAGCACATAGTATATTCAATTCAATTCAGGTTTATTTGTTTAGCCCAGTATCACAACAAAAGTCGCCTCAAAGGGCTTCACAAACAGTTGATCAAATATAAACACACAATCAGCACAAACAATAACTACACTAAACTAAACAGACCCAGGACACCCCTGTCCTTAGACCCTCCTTCTCGGTAAGGAAAAACTCCTAAAAAAAAACACAGTATATCAGCAGTGTATTTCACAGAACAGTAGTGGGGCCAAAGTTTGCTCTGTCCCGTGCTGTACTCAGTCTGCTCTGTCCCGTACAGTACTCAGTCTGCTCTGTCCCGTGCTGTACTCAGTCTGCTCTGTCCCGTGCTGTACTCAGTCTGCTCTGTCCTGTACGGTACTCAGTCTGCTCTGTCCCGTACGGTACTCAGTCTGCTCTGTCCCGTACGGTACTCAGTCTGCTCTGTCCCGTACGGTACTCAGTCTGCTCTGTCCCGTACAGTACTCAGTCTGCTCTGTCCCATGCTGTACTCAGTCTGCTCTGTCCCATACAGTACTCAGTCTGCTCTGTCCCGTACAGTACTCAGTCTGCTCTGTCCCATGCTGTACTCAGTCTGCTCTGTCCCATACAGTACTCAGTCTGCTCTGTCCCATGCTGTACTCAGTCTGCTCTGTCCCGTGCTGTACTCAGTCTGCTCTGTCCCGTACAGTACTCAGTCTGCTCTGTCCCGTGCTGTACTCAGTCTGCTCTGTCCCGTACGGTACTCAGTCTGCTCTGTCCCGTACAGTACTCAGTCTGCTCTGTCCCATGCTGTACTCAGTCTGCTCTGTCCCGTGCTGTACTCAGTCTGCTCTGTCCCGTGCTGTACTCAGTCTGCTCTGTCCCGTACGGTACTCAGTCTGCTCTGTCCCGTACGGTACTCAGTCTGCTCTGTCCCGTGCTGTACTCAGTCTGCTCTGTCCTGTACAGTACTCAGTCTGCTCTGTCCCGTGCTGTACTCAGTCTGCTCTGTCCCATGCTGTACTCAGTCTGCTCTGTCCTGTACGGTACTCAGTCTGCTCTGTCCCATGCTGTACTCAGTCTGCTCTGTCCCGTGCTGTACTCAGTCTGCTCTGTCCCGTGCTGTACTCAGTCTGCTCTGTCCCGTGCTGTACTCAGTCTGCTCTGTCCCGTGCTGTACTCAGTCTGCTCTGTCCCGTGCTGTACTCAGTCTGCTCTGTCCCGTGCTGTACTCAGTTTCCGTGTGGTAAACATGCTGTATCCTCTGACCTTTCGCAGTCACTGACACTATCCACAGGTGAAAGTGATCTCGGCCTGAAACACTGTCCCACACCAGAACAAAGCCAGAGTTTGTTATTTATTAAACCAAATCACAGCTCGCAGGACGGCTTCCTGGCGGCTCCACTCTCCCTTGCTGCCTCCTCTCTGCCTCCTGTGCTCTCTGACCCTTGGGGCCAATAGCTGTTCTCTAATTAATTATTGATGTTGTGGAGCAGTTGGTGGACTGGCTGGATCGGGTTTCGGACAGCGCATGAGGAGGAGAAGGAGGAGGAGAGTGGCCAGAGTCTTGTCCCGGGACGTCTTATGGAAAGCCAGTGGTCGAAACACAGCGAGACAACCCCGTTTGAATGATTGTTCTGTGGAGCCAGGCTGACCCTCACGGCACGTCCCAGCGTCAGACCAGTCGCCCACTTGGCTTTTTACAACGCTCATTATCGGCTCTTAAAGACAAAACGTCAAAGCAATTTTAGAGGCAGCAAATAAGCTTAAGTGCAAACTTATTGCACCGCACAACAAGGTCTGCAAATGTAAAGAAGCTTTTAATGGATTTAAAGATGTATGGGAGGAGAAGGGAGCGCGGCTGGGAATCAGGGTCTGGACAAGGACAGGAATAGTCACGTGTTCTGTTTATCTCGTATGGTAAACTTCACAAGTAAAATACATACGATAGAAAAGATATCGCAAAAAATGGCCAACTTTTGAGGTTTTCCAAATGGGGATCTATGAGAATGTCAAGCAATGAAAAAACAGCATTGGTTTGATTTAAAAAAAAAAAAAAAAAAAATAGTAATCACCTAATCATGATTTTTCAGAAAGTGATCTAAAAAAAACAAACATATACTGTATTTTCCGGACTATAAGTCGCACTTTTGTTCATAGTCTGGCTAGGGGTGCGACGTATACTCAGGTGTGACTTATATATTAAAATATTTCAGGTGTTGGTTAGAGGGCGCTCTAGGCTTGTGTACCAGCATCTGCTGCACCTGTACCACTGACAATTTAAAATGTAAACATTACCACTAACAACTATAAAGGCTATAAAGACAACTGAGAAAGAGCGGAATAATTGGAAATGGAACTGATGCTGAGTCTGACGACAGCCACGCAGAGGAGGAAGCGGCGCTTTGTCTACCTCCGGAGTTGGCGGAGTTGTTCAGAAGCGACACCGAGGATGAAGAATTTAAAGGATTTAGTGATTAGGAGTGAGATGGTGAGTTTGGTGAACTTGTTATATTATGTTCTTTATGCTATAGTTATGTGAATAACTGTTAATATATTACGTTAACATACGAGACACCTATTCAGTTCGTTGTTTATGCTTCATGTAGCTGAATAACCATCAATGTGTTACGTTAGCAAACCACACACCTATTCAGCCTGTTGTTCTCTATTCTATTATTATTATAACTTGCCTTTCAACATGAAATGTCTGTTCTTGGTGTCAGATTTTGTCAAATAAATTTCCCCCCAAAAAATGTGACTTATAGTCCAGTGCGACTTATATACATTTCTTCTTTATGCATTTTTTGGCTAGTGCGACTTATAGTCCGGAAAATACAGTATGTCTATTTACTTTTGCTTGAGATACTCATTCTTCTGAATTTTTTTATTTTAAACTAATATTCAAGATCAACTAAATAAATATAATAATAAATACATGTATGTTTGTTTGTATATTAAATAAAATTATTAAAAAAATATGAAATATGAAAATAAGTTATACAAAATAATAGGTGCCCCCTGGAAAGTTCTCACGTACACTAGGGGGTCCCTGTACCCCTGGTTGGGAAACAACGTCATAGACCAGTGACTCTTCGACTTCTCACACCAAGCACCACCTTCAGAAAATACTACCATCTTTAACTTACAAAGAACCATCTTTACATTACAAAAACTGGCATAAATCTTGACTTAACTGGGACCAGGACTTAAACCAAGACTAAACCAGGTCTAAACTAGGTCTGAACCAAGACTAGCCCTAAGAGCAAAAAAACTAAATCAACATCAAACTGCAAAAGACACCCCCTAGTACCACCAGAAGAGGCCTGCGTGTCTTTAAATTACCATCAACCATCTTTAAATTACAAAAATTAGCCTAACTTTTGACTTATGGACTTAAACAAAGAGTAAACCGGGACTAAATTAGGTCTAAACTAGGTCTAAAACAGGACTAGCCCTAACAGCAAAAAACTAAACATCAAACTGCAAAAGACTCTTGAGTACCACCAGAAAAGGCCTGCACATCTCTAAATTCCCAACAACCATCTTTAAATTACAAAAATTAGCCTAAATTTTGACTTAACTATAGGACTAAGACTTAAACAAGGACTAAACCAGGACTAAATTAGGTCTAAACTAGGTCTAAAACAATAAAACCAAATCAACGTCACACCACAAGAGACTCCCGAGTGCCACCAGAAGAAGCCATCTTTAAGTTACATTTGCAACAATTACAAGCCATAAAGACGAAAATGGTTGCTTTGTACTCTAAAAACAATGACGTCTTCAACACAGCGCACAGTGAATAGAGTGGAGTGTTTAGTTAATGCCGCGCCTGGCTTCAGACGGTGTTTCTCACAGCCCTGACACACAGCGGTCAGTGTCTTGGTTCCTTATTGAGCGTACAGAGTGCTGTCTGTCTGCCTGCGAGCTGCGGGACAGTCAGTGGTTAGTCCGAGCAGCGGAGCAGGGAGGCAGAACAAGAACAAAGGCAGAGGCAGGTTTATTGATGTGGGCCGACCTGACGGGGGCCCGGGGCCAGTGGGCTGATCTACAGGGAGAGATAAGGGCCAAATGACCTGATACATGTGAGGCACTGACTGGACACAGCAGAGACACACAGTCTGAGACGTTTGCTTTGTTCGGGTTTATTACCTTCAGTTTTATTCCAAGATGTGTGTCCTCTGAGGGAGCAATTGTCATAATTTCAGGGTTTCTGCAGATATCAGCAAGGTTAATTTAATGCTTTTTACATTTTTAATGCCACAAACATACAATCGTGGCAGCAAGTGTTGTAAAAACAGTTCATAAATTAAAAATGTTGAAAGTCAAACATCTGATGTTTGGGTGATTTGGTGCCACTGCAAGCAAACTTGTTCTATCACAAACAGTGTAGGCTACAAACGTGGTAAATTATCATTTATATACATATTTATATTCAAGAATTAAACAAATAATGCCACTGATTTTACTTCAAAACTGTTTTACATTTTTATTGCATGTTGTGTAATGGCATTTAAGGCCAAAAATCAACTTAATGACTTTTAAAGCTTTTTAATGCCCAGTGGGAACCCTGACTTCTCACAAAACCATCTTAAGAGGTGGTTGAGCTATTTTTATACATTTAGGGACCCCTACTAGCACAACCATTACTAGAAATACACATTATTCAAATTTGCACTCAATAACCAAGAGGTTGACAGTTCGAATCCTGCTGCCGGGTTAGGGTTGTCCTTGGGCAAGACACTTCACCCAGCTTGCTTGTGCTTTTTGGATGCTTTGGAAAAAAAGCGCTATCTAAATTGAATCCTTTTTCATTTATTTTTTTCTTTTCTTATTTACTTATTTAAAAAGGACGATGTTGGACAAGGACATTCCACATTTTTGTATGGCTTTGGATGTGCTGTACTTGTAATTTGTGGGACAAAACTGACACTACTTATTGTGCTGTGTTTCTGACAACTCAACTGAAGCATTGTTCATTTTGAGTGTTTAATACCTTCACAATACACAAAATATACCTCCAATTAGTGTAATGTAGTGACTAAGTGAAATGTTTCCTCTGTATGCATCAAATACCAAAACAAACATCTTCCTCACTTACAAGGCAAAAAAAAAAGTAGATTTTTAAGCTTGTCAATGCTGTAAAAAAAGAAATATTTCAAATTTTATATCAAGAAAGCCATGGTAAAATGTTATTTGTTCATTTCTTTCATAAATGTTAAGCCTCCACCCGTCCCACTTCTCGCTGTCCCGCTCTGTCCAGTCTCTGGCAGGCAGGCGCTGGTATCTCTCTCATTATGTATCATTCAGGGCCCCGTGTGACTGACAGCTCCTTCATTTAGCCAACGCTACACTTACCCCCGTCCCTTTCTCCGAGTCTCTTTGATTACTGACCCAAACATGGCGGCGTGGTTTCACCTTTACCAGACGCCTCCTGCGCCAAAGACACATGCACTCGGGCCACACCCCCCTTTTACGTCTCAGAGCAATTAGATCAATGGACAAAGCTGGACTGTCCTGGTCCTGGAGTCTCAAGAGAGCGGCCGTGCACGCCACAATTAGTGCCAGAAAGTATGAGACGTGGATGCAGAATTCAACATTTAAACGTCCTACAGCCCTAACTTTTTAGTCTCACCTTTCGCCCTAAGCACAAAAAAATGCACCAATAAAGACTGCCATTGAAAAATTATCTAATGGTCAATAATTTCTTTTTTTTTTTCATGGTAACAATGATTAACTTCAGTCCTCATCATACATAGCAACATTTCATCCTGTTTATGAAATTTAACCCCTTAAATTCCATTTTTTGTGATTAAAAGTTTATTTCAAATTATGGAAAAAAAAAAAAAAAAAAAAAAAAAACACAAAAAATTGTTTTTTTTTACTTTCTGTAAATGCAAATTAGATTTTTTTGTGGTGGATAATCAGAGCTTGGGAATGTCAAAAATTGGCAGATGAAACATTTTTTATACAAACACTAATGGCCATCTCCAAATTTATACCTCTGTCTACCATCTTTACTAGGTGGCGCCCATGGGAAATGGCGCCACCTAGTAAAGAACAATAAAAACTAAAATTCCAATCCCTCACTATCATGAATCCATGAAATACTTGATAAAAATGTGTCGTTTTAATGGGAGTCAATGGCACAAAAAAAAAATGACTTAGGGGTAAAGGTGTGATTATGTTTTTAGACACCTTTTTAAGAGGATTTAAAATAAATAAATAAATAAATCCTGAAATCTGAAAATTCATCCAAAAATACACACCTGAGGCAAAATCTATTCCATCGCAATAAACAAACAAATGCAGTGCCAATATTTATCCATTTATCACTTTGCATCACCTTTCACCATAAATTTATTGTTGACAAGCCATGTGGACAAACAGCCAATGGAAGTTTTCTCTTCTCCACCTTCTCCTTTTTCACAGTCTACAACTCATGATTGACTTTCTGTGAAGGCTTCCAACCGTTTTCTATGTCAACGTGTGTATTCAAGTTCTTTAAGCTCTCTTGACCAACCAGTGTATGGGACATCCATGTTTTCTGTTAAGTCTGAAAAATATCTATCAGGGTCGTAGCTTGGATGGATGAGACCGCCCATGGTAAAATTACCAAAAATGAAAAAGGGCCACAACCTCAGAGGCCCCTATATATTTATATAAAAAGTCCCCTCGCTCTCATCCTCTACCAGAGGCCTGGGAGCTTGAGGGTTCTGCACAGTATTTTTGCTGTTCCTAGGACTGAGTCTTCTGGACTGAGATGTCTGATGTTTTTCCTGGGATCTGCTGTAGCCACTCTTCCAGTTTGGGGGTTACTGCCCCGAGTGCTCCGATGACCGCGGGCACCACTGTTGCCTTCACTTTCCAGGCCTTCTCCAGTTCTTCTTTGAGGCCTTGGTACTTCTCCAGTTTCTCATGTTCCTTTTTCCTGATGTTGCAATCGCTTGGTATTGCGATGTCAACCACAACGGCTTTCCTCTGCTGTTTGTCCATCACCACAATGTCCGGTTGGTTCGCCACTACCATTTTGTCTGTCTGGATCTGGAAGTCCCACAGGATCTTAGCTCGGTCATTCTCCATCACCTTTGGAGGTGTTTCCCACCTTGACCTCAGGACTTCCAGACTGTACTCTGCACAGATGTTCCTGTACACTCTCCTCTGCACAGATGTTCCTGTACACTATCCTCTGCACAGATGTTCCTGTACACTATCCTCTGCACAGATGTTCCTGTACACTATCCTCTGCACAGATGTTCCTGTACACTATCCTCTGCACAGATGTTCCTGTACACTATCCTCTGCACAGATGTTCCTGTACACTATACCAGCCACTTGGTTATGACGCTCCATGTATGCTTTCCCTGCCAGCATCTTACAGCCTGCAGTTATGTGCTGGATTGTCTCAGGGGCCTCTTTGCACAGTCGGCACCTGGGGTCTTGTCTTGTATGGTAGAATCTGGGCCTCTGTTGCTCTGGTGCTCAAGGCCTGCTCCTGTGCAGCCATGGTCAGTGCCTCTGTGCTACCCTTTCTAGCCATTGGTAGGATTTCTGGATATCAGCCACTTCAGTTATCTGTCGGTGGTACGTCCCATGTAGGGGCTTTTCCTCGCTGATGGTTCCTCCCGCACCTCGTCCTCTGTTTTCCACAGCCTGAGACTTTCACTGAGTACTTCGTCTGTTGAGGCCATCTTCCTGATGTATTCAAGGATCTTGGATGTTTCATCCTGGACAGTGGTTCTGACACTCACCAGTCCTCTGCCTCCTTCCTTGTGCTTAGTGTACAATCTCAGGTGGAACCCTTCATGTATCAGGAGCGTCCGTGTTTATGTATGTATGTATGTTTATGGTTAAAAGCAAAGATCACCTCCTTCCCACCCACCCCCTAAACAAATTATAAAATGTGAAACTAGGACATCATATTTTTAAGTTTGTATTTTATCTTATTAGATTTCTGCTAAAAAAATCTAAATATTAAACAATAATATTAAATGTGCTTAAGATATTTGGGGCCCAATGTGAAAGCCTGCTCTGGGGCCCCTTATCACCAAGTTACACCACTGCTATCTTTACACAGCTATTAACTGAATATTGAAACACTATGTAACCAAAATAAATAATTAAGTTTTTTTTTTTTTTCCAGACAAGAACTATGTGAGGCTAAAATGTTGTGATATTAACTGGAGTGGTTCTTAACACCAATGTTTTGATAAAAAGACAGACTTATAAAAAATTCAAACATGTTATTAGTAAGTTGCCCTTATTACTCTGCTAGAAAACACTTCTTATTCCTGTGTTTGCCTGTACTGTACGCTGCCTCTGTACTCTGCGCTCTTATCTCTCACAGCCACTGCAGCCCGTTGCCTTGTGCAGGAGCCTGAGTGCTGCCAATAGCCCTCTGCAGATGGACAGGTGGAGATAGTGACCGTGAAGTGGCGCCATAGCTGTCTTTTATCATCGGCTCCTCCAGTCTGGCCTGACCCGTGGCCCTTCCTATTGCTTTCCCTGCTCTCTGCATTTTTAATCAGGCCGGGTCATCCAATATACAGCCCCGAGACCCGAGAACTCCAGCCGTCAATCACGCGGCCAACGCCAACGTCTCTGTTTGGTTTAGACAATTAGAGCAGATATTTATAGAGATGCTTACTGGCTTCTCTTCAGTCTTCAGTTTCTTTTAACCCCATCTCACAAGCTTGGTGTAAGTCTATGTTATCCTTCCAAATTTTCCATGATAATACGCATGGAAACGTGCTAACCAAAACCATTTAATGTTGTAAATACAACTTTTTTTACCCAGAGAATATCAAGCCAGCCACAAAGAGCCAAACGCCAGGGTGCTCTTTGTGCCAGTCCCAAGTCTGGATCAATGAAGAAGGTTGCATCAGGAAGGGTGAAGCTATGTGTGAATTACTGCACGCCAGAGGAAGGAACGGGGAGGGACAGGTTGGTTTGGGGGTGTTTCCACTTCCCAAACCGTTCCAAAGTGTTCTACTAAAGCACGTTAAAGAATTAGAGGTGGGCACTGCTGAGAGTTGACTGGACGAGAGAAAATCCTCACGTTAAAGGACATAAATAAAAGGGGAAATGTTATTTTTTTGTGCTTCTGATAAACAGCCGTATTCCAAGAGAGGTCGAGCTAAATGTTGTGCTGACTTCTTTGAAAAATAAAGCTAGTGTATATTAGCAGCAGCTGTTTCTGTTGATGATGCTACAGGGCGAAAGCCAGGAGGACAGTAGATTCAGCTGCTGCTTGTTAGTGTTGTTGTACTTTGACTTTGTTTTTTATTTTTGTTTTTATGTATGATTGGTTTCGTATGCTTATCTAAATTGGTTTTAGCTTGTTTAATTGATTTTTATTCTGACTATTTACTAACTTAAGGGAGGTGCAATAATCAACTAAACTGTATTTGCACTACAGAGATGATTACAGGACATGTATGCACTGATGTTTGTTCATGTTGTTATGTAATAGGGCTGCACAATATATCGCAAAATTATTGTTATCGCAATATCAGCAAACGCAATATCTGTATCGCAAGAATCTAAATATATCGCAATAACGCTATGGTCTTCCATCTGACAGAGATTTACACTGAAGAATCATTTCCCACCAGAGCCTTAAAAGAACATGTGTTAAAAATAAAAATGTTGAAAAATTAATGTAATCACAGCTTAGCCTTGTTTTATTCCTGCTTTAGTCTGTGTTAAGTTTTGATTTTGTCGCTGTTTTGACTTGTAAATACAGGAACTTACATTTTTGTGAAATGTAGTGAATTTAACTTACTATGTTCGAAAAGTAGGCTCAATTTTCAAATATCGCAATAATATCGTTATTGCAATTTTCAACATAGTTATCAAATATCGCATGTTTTCTCCATATCGTGCAGCCCTATCATGTAATATGTTCTGCAGTTGCTCAACACTTGCCCAACACCAATTTCTCCTTGGGGACAATAAAGTATATTTGATTTGATCCAGAGAATAATCTGCCTCATGCCCAAAGCAGCTGGAAACTGGTGACAGGATAGGTCGTACAAAATGAGTGGATGACTGAACTTTATTTCTCTATTTCTAAAAATACAGCTGAGAAAGGTTTAAAACTCATTCTTTCATCTTCTGCTTATTCTACTATGGGCCTGAAGCGGGGCACATCCTGGACAATGGCCATTTAGTTGCAGGGCTAACACACTGAAAGATGACCACTCACTCTCTCATTCATTCATTAATTTACTCTGGGACATTTAGATTCTCCAGTTCACCTGTACATGGATGTCTCTGGATGGTGGGAGGAAAGAGGAACCCACAGACTCTACAGACTCTATATTTGTGGCCTGCCTTGGAATTAAACCCACAACTTCCATGCTGACAGACAATAGAGTGAACCATTCAACCACCATGGATTAAAACTATTTTATAAATTTACTAAAGGACATTTTGGGGTTTGTATAACACCCATCTCCACAAACACAGGAACAAAAAGTAGCTGTAAGTAGTTTGACAAACATCTCAGAATACTAGAAACAGAAGAAAGCAATGGTTTAGTGTGAGTAAAGTGCTAAAGTGATCCCATTTTCTGTCTCAGTGCAAATAAGGTTTAGATATGCTAAAACTCTACATATTTGTCATTCTTTTCCCTCCAGAGTGAGCTGATCTTCAGTGAGAGGCGACTGGACACGAGGCGTATGTCTGAGCTGTGGTCGGTCCTGAGGTTGAGTTCTCCTGGATCTCTGTTCAGGCGCGGTGCCAAACCCTGGAGGGAAAACCGAGGAGGAGCAGAGGAGCAGAGGAGCAGAGGAGCGAGGCTGGCACTGGGGCAGGCACACATCCTGACGAGCAACAACAACGCCTTCATTTGGGAGGAAAAGTATGCGACGTGCCACTGAGTCACGGTCATGTCATTTTTAAAATGAGGAATGTAAAATATTTTTTACCCTGTAGACTCATTTGTCTGATAGATTTAACTGTATTTGCTAGTTTCTGATTATATTTTGGGTTATATAAATGTCAGTGCTTGTAAAAATGGACAAAGCATTCACGTCAAGTTTAAAGAATACCTGTTACACTTTTTCAGGCTTTTAAAAATAATTGTGTTTTTCTGTAGATTAGTATTTCATGTTTTATAACTACAAAAGATTGTTATTTATTGAAAATGTCTTCTTTACATGGGAGCCTTTGCTTTCTCTTTGCTGAAAACTCTTGAATTAGGTGCCTGGCCATTTAAGGCCCCTGCTGGCCACGCCCACTTCACTCTGCTAGTATTGGGAACAATGTACTTTCAAAGCAGTGGGGGCATTCTTCCTCTGACTAAAGCCCTCTACAGACAATCAAACCCGGGTCACTTCTGTATGTGGTGTATGCATAACTAGGTGAGCCACAAAGAGCCCCACTTTTTTTTTTTTTTATTTCTTTCTTTTTTCTAATAAAGGCAGGAAACATGGCCATGCCTTTGTTGTAAGGCACAGATATAGAATATTTCAGGTAGAGTAAAAAGTAAAACTGGAACAAAACACAAAAATATTACAGGTAACTAAAGTTTGAATCTAACCTTAATCTTGCCAAACATCTTGTAAATGATCATCAAAGCATGGCATGCAGGACTTGAATGTGATACATTAGTTAAAAATGTTTTTCTTTTGATGGTCTTCAGCGTAGGGATTAGTATCAAAACTGGTGAAAAATTCAATTAAATTCAATTCAGGTTTATTTGTATCGCCCAATATCACAACAAAAGTCGCCTCAAAGGGCTTCACAAACAGTTGATCAAACATAAACACACAATCAGACTCAACACACAATCAGCACAAACAATAACTACACTAAACTAAACAGACCCAGGACACTCCTGTCCTTAGACCCTCCTTCTCGGTAAGGAAAAACTCCTAAAAAAAAACCCAGAAAAAGCAGGAAACTGAGAGGCACTTAAAATATAGAATTTAAAAAAAAACCTTTAGTATAATAGGGCTAGTTAGTTAAAATAGTGCCATCTATAAGGGCAAACAATCTTGTAAATGCTTTGTTAATTTGTCTTTCACTTTCTTTGCTTTTTTTCTATTAACGTTTTATTTCCTAGCATTATTTCTCCATGTAAGCCGAAGCAGCCAGCGCTGGAATAGACACTTTCTCTGCAAGAAAAACTGCATGCTTTCCTTTTAACCAGCAGTACTTTTCTTTTTCTTGTGCTCTATTGAAACACATCGAGCCTATCTTATTGCCAGCCACACTCTGCTCGCTTCGGGACATGCCAGCACTCCAGACCAATTAGCCGACACCCAAAACTCCCTCTAATTTAATAATAACAAGTGGAGAGAGCAGCGAGCACTTAGGTTCTCCGTCTGAAAAGGGCCCGACTTACGGATCGGCACACATTGAATCAATCCCGGCCTCTGGTATAAGCCAACGTCTTCAGCTCGTAATTACAAACACTCCAAATATGTAATTAGCTCTCGCAAGACGCTCCGGGGTAAAAGTGAAGCCGTGTTTACGCTAATCTCCAGCCTCAAATTCTGCACCGCTCTGGGTCTAACTGGTAGGATATTTTTCTCAAATTAGTGCTAATGGTCTCTCCTAGTGTCAAAGCAATGTGGGTGCGTTGGAGTGACAAGAACACCACCATTTTCTGTGCCAACTTTACACCGAGCCACCGAATTCGAACGCATAATGGGGAAGATTCATTGCATTAACATTTACATCCAATTAGAAATAGTCTTTATGCCCTAAATACTGGCCTGAATAATGTTTGAGCGCTCTGCCCACTTCTTGTCCTGTTGCCATTCTGCCTCCAGGTTTAGGGCTCAATACACTATCGCTGCACACATTTGTTCTCCACGTGCCATCTACCATTTTAGTGATCCTAATTTATACAGAGGCAGCACTGTGGAAGTGACAAAGCAAATAAATTTATGTTGTGCCAGATTCACTGTGTAGTATAAAGTACAAAATAGAGAGGTCCATGTTTTTCACAGTGTACAATTAGCCTGTCCAGCCTGACTAACTCTTCCTACTCCTAACTCCTATTCTATACACAGGAGTTAGTCTGGTATCTCTTCTTGAGTTTCATGTTTGTGGAACAATCACAGGCAAAGAAAGCAATCAGAGAAAGGAAGGGTGGCACATAAGCAGCACGCCGCTGACCCAAACAAACATGGTTCTTATGAAGAACTGTATCTTGTTTTAGCCTCAAAACAGCAGCATGCGGTGCATTAGGATAGCCTGGTGAGCCAGCCTCTTCTACTTTCTTTTTGAAGGCAGGACAGTCTGGTTTCTCACTTGCAGTAAAGCGTTTCTATTCGGCCGATTTGGAACTGGCCTAGCACAGCCGTTTATCTGCAGCGCGTCTTTTGAGTGAATTTAATAACTTCTCTGACCTGATACTTTCCTTCGTCACCTGTTGGTTCTGCTGAAGTCCTCATTGTTGTTCAGTCCTCTGTGGGATTTTTGTCTTTGTCCTGTTTCCACTTTAATAACAGTAAAGTCCTGTTGACGTCCAGTGAAACGACAACCTTCAAACAAACCCACTTTCCCTACAAGTCTTTGTACAACTGGCTTCTGCTGCTGTTCCTGTTCACAAATAAGTACAGAGCTGCTCATAATACACCATATTCTGGTGTTTTATGGCAAAACTGCAACAAACCACTATGTTTGTTTGGGTCAGTGCTGCTTACTGCTCTGCTTACATCCCGACCTCCGTTTCTCTGATTGGTTACTCCACCTGTGATCATTCCTCTCATGAAATAAAACTTAAGTGAAAGGATACAAAACTAACTTCATTGTATAGAACAGGAAAAGAGTTTGTCTGGCCGGCCAGCCTAGTGTTATGAACAACTCTGTACTTATTTCTGAACAACAGCAATAGACAGTTGTGGAAAAAGTAAGTTTGTTTGAATGTGGTTATGTTGGACGTCAATGGGACTTTACTGTTGTTAAATTGGAAACAAGATAAAAAGGTGATGAAGGAAAGCAGTAAATGCTGTAAATCAAAGGTGAGAAAAGCTATAAAATTCACTCCGCCATTGTGTTATTTCTTTTATTTTTTATATCTTCTGCTTTTTGTAAGACAGGCGGCAGATAAACAGCTGTGACAGTGTTAATTGCAAACGGCTCTCTATGGCTCAGGATCCAGACTCTCCTGCTTTTGAAAAGAAAGTAAGAGGGGCTGGCAGGTCAGGCTCATGGATAACTGCATCAAAAAAACACTTTGTAGATTTGTCAAGTTCTTCCAGTGTTGCTTATAAATTTGTTATGTTTGCCTACCTTTTCTCTATTTGTTTCTTTGTTGTTTCTATTGTCTTTTTGGCATTTTTTCCTTAGCAACCAACATCACTGAGCTAGAGGCTTTTGCATGTGAAGAATCCAGTGGAGAGGTGTAAGAAGCTACTGTTAGCAGTGACCCAAAACATTTGCTAGAAGTGATAAAAGTGAAAGGATGCTCCACAAAGTCCTGAAGCTAAGGAAGGAATAATACTGCCCATGAACCTGTGTTAAAAAAGTCAAGAGATGAGGAAAAAATAGTGGTAATCAGAGGTTATGAAACACAGAAGAGGGAGGAGTATAAGTATGTGAAAGAGGAAATGTTGTGTCCGGCGGGTGGAGAGGTCCCCCCTCAGCATGTGGCACCAATAAGAGCCCAAACACTGGCTTTACAAACAGTGAACAGCATGGAGACAGCGGGGAACAGGGGTCAGCTCCACGTCTAATCACGCATAAGGCTATAGGAAGAAACATACATGTCTGTGTGCACCAGAGCAACCCAAACATACACAGAACTGCAGGGGGCCGGGCACAAATACAGCCTACATGAAGGCCAATGCAATCAATACACAGAGAACACTGCAGCTAATGGGACACAGCACTTCACATTCAGTCTGTAAAGGAATATTGTAGATACTTTAATGAGAGATGTATTCTGAGAAGTTTTGAGAAAAAAAACAGCTTTCTTTCTTTTATTGCTTTTTACATGAGAGCAAAATGTTTTTAAAGGGGCCTATACTATGTAAAATCAACTTTTCTGAGCTTTCTCCCATGTTATAATGTTGTCCCCTCATCAAAAACAAACCTGGAATTGTGGTTTATTTCATTCACGCCTGTTTGAGTAATCCTGTATTCTCTGGCGCTGAGTTTCTGAGCCCTCAGAACCCCGCGCTCACTCTACGAAGCATTGACCAATCAACAAGCCCTCTACATCCAGTCTGCTCTCATTCATTTATCCAAAAAACGGTGTACAGCTCTGTTTCCAGCTCTGTTTCCACTGAGAGATTTTTCATTTTGGGGTAAAATGTCATCATACAAAAGGTTTAAGGAAGTAAAAAGCTTTTTTTCCCTCTGTTTCTGTTCAATAGAGCACCTGTTTCTTTATGGCAGTAGTAAAGTATTTATTGGAAATCCTTTTTTTAGTCACATAATGTTTTTAAAGGTTGTAAAACGTGCTGCTGTTCTAGAGGTGACACAGATTGGTTTAAAAAGCATAATACAGCCCCTCTAAAGACGGCAAAAAGCAAATGGTTGTTGTTAATATATTTGTTTAAATTAATTGCACGCAACTCTGACAGTCAACACAAATTAAACTCGCTGTCTATAACCACTGGTGATGAGCGGTTTTGCTAGTTTGATATTAACTTCTGCAGAACACTCATTCATTCATTTTAGACCTGGCTTTAAACAGATTTTAAACTTGTCAATTTGTAAATATAGCAAACTGTAGTCGAATAAATGCATTTTGTTAAACTACTCACCGGCCAGAAGATACTGGTAGTACTGGACCAGGTCTGAGGACATCACTAAAGGATGGTTAGCGTTGAACGGCGGCTGCAGCTCGTTCCACTGCGGAGTCCTGCAGGGAAAATAAAAACAACCATTCACTCTCACATTCATCTACTATGGGACATTTGGATTGGTCTTTGGATGGTGGGAGAGAGAAGAGATGTCGGAAAATGTCTACAATAGTTGACAGGTAGGGTGTTGACTGTACCTGGTCAGAGTCCAGCAGGCCCGGGGACACGTGCTCAGCTCCAGAGGGGTGTCGTCGCTGATTTTGGTGGCGGTGCTGATGGGACGTGGCTCCAGGACGTGCTCCACTAAGTTTCCATAACAGCTGAGGATGTAGAGGGAGTCCACCACCGACTGTCTGGACTGGTCTGGAAACACCACACACAGTTTTTTTTTTACTATCAAATTCCTCCCAAGCTGACCGATCATAACTTTGCTGCTTTTCTTTTTTTAAATAATCGGGCAGGTTTCAGGCAGTGCTTCTGGTTCTGTGTCTATCCATCTGCTTTTAGTGAAAAGACGTCCATGACAGTTTTTATCATGTTCAGGGGTCGCTTTAGCAAATAACATGGCTCCTAGTGTGCAGCTGTTTGCATGTTAAATTTGGCATGTAGGTTTTAGACTGGATGCCCTTACTTACACGATCCTTTCCATTCATCCAGGCTTGGGACTGGCACAAAGAGTACACTGGCTATATTTCACCTCTGTGGCCGCATTGTCTGCAAACCTTTCATATTAAGAAAAATTTTGCTAAATCAACTTTTTTTCCCTTTTTGCTGTATTATAATATTGTTTCCACTTCAAAAACAAACCTGGAGTAGTATTATGTTTCATTCAGCATAAAGTATTCTTGTATGCTGAGGCGCTGCCCTTCTCCAGAGCTGAAAACGCTCGGTCTCACAGCTCTATGCAGACACGTGAAACCAGGAAGTGCTCCTGCGCGTTTCTAAAGCCCAGACACCGTCACCAGACTCGTTTATCATCACCTCTATCACTACAAAACAGTCATTTATCTATCTGTTAGCCTCATGTTGCTAATAGCCGCGCTAATTAGCCATTTTATCCTCTGTCTATTCCCCACTGTTGCCAGCAGGGGGCGACAGACATCTAATCCAAACACGCTTTCCATACATATACATTATTTTAGGTTATAAAACAAGAAATACTAATGCAAAGGTGTCCAAACTATTTCAAAAAGCCTAAAAAAAGCATAATATGGGACCTTTAACCTCAGCAGGGAGCAGACCACTTCTTTGAATGAAATAGTTAATCGATGTTTGACCACAGCACTAACATGAAAACATTTTTTGAGTCGTACCCAGTAACATCGTCAGTCACTTAGTCCTCACCTTTCTCTCTCTTGATGTTGGGGTTGGTGAGGAACCAGGACCTGGACGAAGCGAAGAGCGCGGCCACACAGAACTCTCCTCCGCTGGACTTACTGGGCGAGATCTGAGGAGGGGGCTTCGATTTACTGCAAAGGAAAACAGAAAGAAAAAGTTCAAAGTAAGTCACATAAAGGTCTGTGTGTCGTTCTAACAGAGCCCGCTGCTGAACGTCAAACTCTAATCACATGCGGCAGGTTTGTTCAGGATAATAGCTTTAAACTTGTGTCAAGGCGAACACTTTCTCTGGTCTCCAGTCCCTGCGGATTATGACTCACATCAGTCTGGGTAGATGTGAATTTTAGGGGCTTTTCACAGTTTGCGGGCCCTTTTTTTCATTAACATAAAAAAAGAAACATGTATGAAGAACAAGACTAGATACAACAAGAGCAGGGCAGTTAAAATGAATGCAAACAAAATATTGTTGTTTCAGGATTGGACACATTTTTATTAACAAACTGTTTTATGCCTTTGGGATAAGGACATTTATAGGTTCTTAATATTACTAAGTTACTTGAATACTAGCTCATAGTTAATAAATAAATGAGCTACCGTATTTTCCACACTATAAGGCACACCTAAAAGCCTTTAATTTTCTCAAAAACCGACAGTGCGCCTTATAATCTGATGCGCCTTATATATGGATCAATGTTGTTAATTATGGCTACCGTATTCAGGGGGCGTCGCCGAAGTGACAGCGGTAAAAACGGTAAAGAGGAATTCCAGTCCCAGCTGTTCATGTGTGCCATAGGCGTGTTTATGGATCCTGCCGCAAAAGAACAAGGAGGCGCGGCCTTCGCTCCATCTCAGTAGAAGAGTTGTGACATTGAGGGGACAGAAAACTGAGCGCTCGAACGCTGTTCATGTAGCTTTGAACTGTGACAAATGGAGTTGGAAATACATTGTTTTCAACGAGGGAGTTGTAAGAACGCTGGTTTGTATTCTATTAATAAAGTTTGACTGACTGACTTATCTGACTGTTTTATTGACATTCCCTTTAGCGCAGCGCCATCTACTGGATGTGCCTTATAATGTGGTGCGCCCTATATATGAAAACAGTTTTAAAATAGGTCATTAATTGAAGGTGCGCCTTATAATCCGATGCACCTTATAATGCGGAAAATATGGTACATTTATGATAAAAGCTGTCAAAAAGTATTTGTTTTGGAAAGTAGCCTGGTCATCGTTGGCGACAGTAGCTTTCGCTCTCGGTAGTTGACCTCTGACGCCATTTTTGTTTTTGTAAGTAGGTCATGTCATTGGCGTTCCTAAAAGTCAGGGACTGAACTGCTCGTGAGGCTGAATATGTTCGAACTTTCACCTTTGTGAGTATAATGTGTTACAGAGTGATTAAATAGAGGTTATAACTGTGACAAAGCGTCATACTATAAACGTGATGTTAACCTATTGTTGCTATCGTGTTTATTAAGATCCCCATTAGCTTCCACCGTAGTGGTTGTTAGTCTTCCTGGGGTCCAGAATAAAATAAGCACTTATTTAAATACAAAATGCATTTACAATATAATGCAATGCATTATAAAAATGCATGGAGTGAACATTACAGAATAAAAGACAGATAACATACACTCACAAAACCCTTTCTAAAAACATAAAGCAATCAATCAGAGTTAGAACTGAGGTGAGTATATAAACTAGGTTAATCCAGTCATTTATTCCATAGATGAGATAATCTAAAAGACACTAGTAAAAAATTAGTATGAGAACAGGTTATGATTAAATTGGTGTTACAAGCCAGTCGAGTATAATGTGAATATATCTGATCTGAAGATTTGAACCTTTCACAAAATGAATGTTAAATTACTTTCTTTATACATTTAAGTTATACTGTGTTTTAATGTTAGGCAAAGTCTAATGCCTGGTGTATTTCAGAGACTCTGGCAGAGTAAGGACATCTTAAAACTAAGCGAGCAGCCTTATTTTGGACGACCCGAAGCTTTGTTATATCAGTTTTATTTGTTGCAGACCATAAAACTGAGCAGTAATCTAAACGCGACAACACTAGAGGTCGGTTCATAACTAAAGGAGTTACAAAAGACTCACCACAGCAATGCCTTTGGACATTTCACTGATTACACAGCAACACAGAGCTGCTTGTTGTGAGGAGAGCATATGAAGTAAAGCAGTGAGTAGGGCTGCAACAACTAATCGGAATGAATTGATTATAATCGATTATTGAAATAATTGTCAACTAATGTAGTAATCGAAAAATCGCTAACTGGAATATTTAATAGAGTTACACATGCCATGTTCTGTGAGAGGAGGTTTTATTTCCTATAGAGCAGTAAACCGTTAAAAACAATGTACATTTTGTGTTTTTGATTAAAAATATCATATGTATTACAGATGATATTTTATGTATATATGCTCTATATAAACATCTTCAAGAAGCAGCTTGTAGCTTTGTCTGATTTGATTTTGTAAAAATTAAGTGATTTCTGGTAGCATTATCACCAATTTATAACAAAAATTATAAAACACCAAGTTTTTAACCATTTTACTCCTGCTTCTCTAACTGATTATTAATCAACTAATCAAAAAAGTAATCAATAGATTAATCAATTATCAAAATAATCGTTAGTTGCAGCCCTAGCAGTGAGGTAAAACAGCATCTGTAAATAAATCATATAAACCTAAAGCACTGAGAGCAGAGACCTCCACCAAGGCACTGTCCCTACCTCACAATGTTAAACATATGGTGCCCAGACCTGGACTCAAACCAGGGATCTTCAACCTCAGGGGTAAAAAACACAAAACTAATCATTTCTCCTTCTCTTGTGGCTTGAGTTAGTATCTTTGTCTCTATCTCGCAATGGTACAGAATCTGCTAAGAAATCCTCGTCCCAGACACTGTTACAGATCCACACCAAAAACTAATCATTCTTTATTTTCAACCTTCTATGTAACACAAACTTGCACTGAGGGGAGTTTTAAGAGCTGTGCAAGTCTTGTTCCATGGCCCTGCTCCTGTCTGCTTCTCCAAACTGCACTTAATAAGCTCTCTTTCCAGATCTATCTCATGGACTCCACTTTTCATAAAAAAAACTGAACCATTTATTTAATCATAAAAATTGTGTGCATGCAGCCAATACCAGAAGCCACATGTCATGAATGTGTATGAGTTTCTATTATCTAAGCCTTCTGCCCCACTTCCTGCCACTACACTGAATTTATTGGCTGTTATTGGATTATTGGCCATGTCAGGACCGTTAGAGGAAGTGGGTCCACAGAGTCTTTTAGGCTGCAGTTAAGGCGCCCCATATGGGAACAATCAGCCAACAGTAGCGCGGACCGGGCCGTACTGTCCGGCTCCATAACCGGCATGGAAAAAAAAAAAAAAAAAAAAAGCTTGAAGAAATGTCATTGAGTCAAAGTGTCCCAATGGGAAGCTTAACCAAACCTCTTTACAAGTCTTCAGCGCTAATATATTTTTGCAATAGACAGAAAAATTAATAGGGACATACAGACGCGGGACGCTTAGATTGGTAGCAAGACAAGGAAATGCTCAAATCTGGACTGGACTCCTGAAAAGCCTAAAACTAGATTCTCCAGAAGTTAAGATTTCCTGACGTGGCACAAATCTGTAAAGCGGTAAAAGTACTGTTACTTTAATAGGTAACAATTTGGAATAACTCACTCTATTAAGCATTAGTAAGGCATTAGTTAAGGATTAGTAACCTGTTAGTTCATCATTTACAAATTTTACATTAATAAACAGCACTGAGCTATTAACGTTGTTATTATCTGCTGTTACATTAAATTAAAATTAAATACCATTCATTACAAGTTGATGTTAAAAGTGCACCTACATAATTTTGTGTTTCATGATTTTCGGGTGAATAAATTATATTTTTCAATTGTGTAAAAATCTCGTCTCGTTATCGTTAACCCAGGGGTTTGTTTGCTCTCGTGGGATTTGTGTCCAAAAAATTCAAAATTATTAATAATGTTAATTCAATATCTACGAATGGTTAATTCATAGCCTTATTGTTTATTACATATTTATTAATGCTTTATTATTGCTTAATAATGCTTTATTATTGCTTAATAATGCTTTATTATTGCTTAATAGACGTGAGCTAGTCTGAAGTGTTACTGAAGTATTTTATGCAAAATACAAACTGCTTTTAAAAGATGTTTTGGTGACTGCACAGCAAAAACTGCAACTACTACTACTACTACTACTACTGATACTACTACTACTACTACTACTACTACAACAACTACTACTACTGCTACTACTGATACTGAGACACTGATACTACTACTACTACTACTACTGATACTGATACTACAACTGCTACTACTACTACTGATACTACTACTACTACTACTACTACTGATACTACTACTACTACTACTACTACTACTGATACTATCATTGCTACTACCACTACTAATATTATTTACAGTACTATTACCAACATACTACCACTACTACTTCTTCTACTACTTTTACTGCTTTAGCTAGAACCACTTTGCTCCCTGAGGTAAATAAATACTTCAACACTACTAGTACTGCACTTATCTTGACTAAAAGTAAAAATCTGACATACAAATTAATCACAGTGAAAGCTTTGGATAAACATAAAGCATATTTTCTCAGTACTTTCCATCTCTGACACTTTCCCAATGCCCTAACAAACTGCTGCGGACACAGATCTAAAACATTTTTAGACTTGGTTGGTTTGTACCCAGACAGAAACGGTGTGTACTGGGTTTGACTGAACGCGGTGGTCCCACACACGGAGCAGGTGTTCTGTATTCAAGTTTAAATGGAGCAAATATAACCAGAACCAGCCTCCCGCCGTTAATGCGAGCTGGAATCACCATTAATCTGCCGACTTTGTGCGTGTGTGTGGCATTGTGGGAAAAGCCCCAGCTGCCAAGCCGTACAGTCATGTTAATGTAAAGCGTAGGGTGAATAAAAGTGAAGTTAAAGCTTTATTAGGATGTTTGTGGGTGTTACTGACATGTACAGAGTATATGCGTTTAATTAGGAAGTGTTAATAAAGGCGGGCGTAATTGTAGAGGTTATTGTTATAAAACGTTATTAGACATTTCTGCTGATATGTCAACCGTGACTTCGAGGTGACTTGTATTCTTTAACCAGCTTTCACACACGCCCTGTTGGTCTCAGACTTTAAACATTTCCTTTAATGAAATTCTCAATGTAGCATGTTGTAATGTTGGACGCTATTTTTGAGTTGTAGTGCTGGTATTATTACAATAAAACTAGAAGGACTATTGGTATTGGCTTTTGCGATCTTGTAAAAAAGACAATTTGGGATCCAGTGAAACACACTCCTCCCTCCACAACAAATGGATCATTTTTTTAAGAAAAGTTGATCAAATTTTGACCCTAACCTTTTGATAACAGACAAACAAAGTGTCAAAAACATAACTTTCTTGGTGGAGATAAGCAGAAGTTTATTATGTAGCTGCACAATATATCGCAAAATTATCGTTATCACAATATCAGCAAACGCAATATCTGTATCGCAAGAATATAAATATATCGCAATAACGCCGTGGTCTTCCATCTGACAGAGATTTACACTGAAGAATCATTTTCCACCAGAGCCTTAAAAGAACATGTGTTGTCACTAAATAAAATGTTTTAGCGGTAATTTAATTAATTTAGTCACAGTTTAGCCTTGTTTTATTCCTGGTTTAGTCTGTGTTAAGTTTTGATTTTGTCGCTGTTTTGACTTGTAAATACAGGAACTTACATTTTTTTTTGTGAAATGTAGTGAATTTAACTTACTATGTTCAAAACGTAGGCTCTAGTTTCAAATATCGCAATAATATCTTCATCGCAATTTTCAACATCGTTATCAAATATCGCATGTTTTCTCCATATCGTGCAGCCCTAGTAGCAAGCTTGGTAATGTTAGACTATTTCACATATTGATACAGAAAAAATAAATGTAGACTTTGCAAATTTGTGTGTGTTAAGGACAAAAGTCTGCGCCTGTGTTGATCTGATTGGTGTGGTTCAAATTCACACTGGGCTCTGTCAAACAAACTAAACTGACTGATTGAGCAGTAACACCCTTCGCCTGTAGGGGGCAGTATATATTTACTGACAAAACTAGAGAGAAACTTAAGGAAAAAAAAAAATGCCACTCATCTATTGGTCAAAAGTCTGCCTCTTCAGCTTCATATATCTCTTCTATGCACTTTCATATAAATATTTAATCAAATATTAAGTGTAAAGCAGCAATATCGGCTTAATAACTGCGGACTTCTGATGACTAACATGAAGTCTGAATAGTTTTTAGTGTTTTTTTATGTTTGTTAGCTCTGTTAGACACATTTTAAATACATTTTATCTACCTCATTCTTTTGTATTTTTCGCCTTGCAATCATGTTAAATGTGTTTTTATGCTCCACTCCCTGCTTTTAATCTGCAGTTTGGTCCACGTTGCCTTCACACTTTACGAAGACCGCACCAGGACCAGACCAGGAGTGCACCAGGGCTCAAAGCAAACCGTATTTGGACCACCGATTTCAGGCGGACCAGAGTTCACTTGTTTTGTTCCGCACCAGTGTTTAAATCTCTTTAAACGAATCAAACAAGGTCTCATGGGATACTGCCATATTGTAGTTAGTGTAGGATTTTACAGTGAGAGGTTGTTCTTGTTGCCAATTTGTAAAGCGCTAACAAAAAAAAGTAATGGAACTTCACAATAATATGTTTCTGGGGCCTTTCTGAGTAGCATCCACATGTCCTCCCTGTGTTCCCGGTTCTCTTGGCTTCCCAAAATCCAATAACACATGCATGATTACTGAGCTGGCCAATCTAAAAGTGCCCGCCCCAGGCCCAAAGTGGACTTCAGCCTCCAGCAACTACAAGCAGGATAATTGGTAGAGGATGGATTTATTAATAAATCTGTCAAAAGAAAAAAGGAAAAGTTGAAGAAGTGATCCAAAATGTTCTTGAGAACCAACAAAGTATTCAGTAAAAATAAATATAAACGCTCATTTTTTAATCTTTCTATCAGCCTTGCGATTTAAACAAGGCATTTTCTCTCAGCTTCCTGGCTCCTTCCATTGTCTTTTAATCCTGTCGTGATTGCGTCCTGGAAGTGATTCATATCCAGAGAGGAACTGTTTGAACGATCAACTCAGCACCGCCGTCATTTCTACCGCGCAGATGTGTCCACTACACATAAATAATTCAAAATATAAAGAGCCTATTGATTCACAGAGAGGACGCTGACCGTATTCAGTGACCAAACTTAACTTCGTAGCACCAGTCGATGATGGACGTGTTACTGGCAAAGCTCTCTGCGTGTTCCTCCTCCTGTCAGCACCTCGTAAATTACTCTGTGGATGCAAAGGAAGATGTTGATGTCTTTGTTTAAGCCGTGCCGTTGTGAAAGGCAGGAAGGGTGGCCGGTCATAGGAAACGGGTTATACAGTTATTAGGTCAAGGAGAAAATGCTCAAATATGTGCGGTAAGCCACGTTTGCGGATAGGAAGAGATGGAGATAAAGTCACACGCAGGATATTGCTTTGGCTAACGTCGAGGTGCTCCCGTGAACTCTACCAAACTTCTCCTCGGGCCGTGTATCCAAAAAACAAATAAAATGCTCCGGTTAGTAAATCTCCAGCGGACATTAGGATTAGCTTCATGAATTTTGGCTCAAGTCCACTCTCATTCAGAAAATATGAGGGAGAGGTAAGAGACTCTGTGGCTAACCTTCTGATGGGTTTTAGAAGAATTTTAAAGATTATTTTTTTCAGTCTAGCTAAACCTATTCACTTTCTTAGCCAAGTGGGTTTGAAATCTCTTACTTTTAAACCACAATCCAGCCTTTTAACCAATCATAACCATTTGTCTCAGAAGGGGTGGGCTTTATGCAATAATGTGTTTCTCTGATTGGTTGTATGCCAAAGGTAATCTCGTGGAAGCATTGGCTGGAAGAAGAACTTTCTATTGATAAAACAATAAAGAGTGGAGTTGTCAACATTGTGATTGGCCAAAGCTGCTTCTATTAAAATCCTGATGCCAAATAAAGTTTAAATGATATCTTAAAACCACCCTGTGCAACTTTTCACCCAATAAATAAACCACTGATTTCATTAGGTTAGTGTTTTTAAGGAAAAAAAAAGATAGGAGACCTGACTGCGATAGGAGCGTCCTGCTGCTCTGTTTGTAGAGGGAGTAGATGGCTTTAAGGTCTAATTATTTAGAAATTCTTATTATAACATGAGTTGGTAGCTTTGTTGTCATCACAATGTGCGCAAACAATATCCATATTGCAATAGAACTAAAAGTGTGTAAGGTCCTTGATCGGACAGAGATTTACACTGTCAGAATAAAACCTACCAAAGCTTTTATATATATATATATATATATAGTTTTATATAGTTTTATATATATATATATAGTTTTTCAATAAAATTTCCAGATATAGGCATAATTTTCTTACTTTAGTCCTCATTTAGCCTTGTTTTAGTCCTGGTTCAGTCTTTGTTTAGTTTTGGTTTTATTGCTTTCTGATAAAATAAAGTAAAATCAATAAAACCATAAAAAATAAAAATACATAAAATACTATAATATAGAATAAAATAATGAGTCACAGCAATACTAAGAGTTAAAAGCCAGTCTGAGTAAATGTGTTTTAAGCCTACATTTTAAAAAAATCACATAGTATTCAACATAGTTATGGAGTATAGGATGTTTTCTTGGACCAACTCTAAATCTTTCAGAGTTAAATTTGTGTCCCTAAATTAGCAGCAGTTTGTGCTCTCGCTTCCCAGCAAGGACGTCCGGGTTTGATCCTGGGGCCGGTCAACCCACCATCTCTCTGGGGGGAGTCTGCATGTCCTCCCTGCGTTTACCGTGGGTTCTCTCCGGCTTCATCCCACCGTCCAAAATCACGCGTGTGTTTGGTGAACTGGTGAATGAATGTGAGAGTGAACAGGCCAGAAGAAGATGATTTAAGCTTGCAGACCTCCCAATGTGCTGACTGGATAACACAGAGGCGTACAATTTACATGAAAGTGAGGCAGATAAAAAGACACATAAAGCTTGCAGTGATTAAATGTTGAAGGGACTACGCCGTGAGCTGCCGGGGTTTATTCATGGTCATTGGCGAGAAAAGAAAAAGAGGCAAAATGAGGTCACGAGGCACCATTCTGTCAACCACCGAAGACGAGAAATACTGATCCAGACTTGGAAAGTGTGGGAGTGGTGTAAAAAAAAAAAAAAAAGCACTTCTTCTTCTTCTTCTTTGGTGAGGTGTTTAATTGCTCAAAGCCCAAGTGCTCCATCACTCTCATCTCTGGAAAATACGTTAAGCTCCTCAAAGACTTTGTGGTTCGCTGGCTTCAAGTGACCTCCAGAAACTCAAATCCTATTTTAGAGAGAGAAAGAGGGGGAGAGAAGCCATGTTGGATGAAAAAAGTTGGACTGAGTGAAATGGAAGGGGAGATATTGTAACCTTCTCGTGGTCGACATGTTGTCTTTGGATGGGAAAGTGTGGAGGAATAATAAATTAGAGGAAAACATTGTCTTAACGTCAGTGAACAAGGAAGCATTGGTTTCAGAAAAGACTTTTATAGTGCCTTGCGGAGCGTTAAACTTGCAGTGCATAGGGGAAAAATGGTTTAATCACCTAATAGCATATGGTCACAGGAAGATTTTATTAGCTTAGAAAATTCTGCAAGCTTTGGCCAATCACATGCTTGCGTAAAAGAATATCTAGTCCAATTCGGATAAGGAACGGTCCCATTGGTTGCTGGACTACAAGGGTTTTAATCAAGAGCATCAAGAAATAGCTTTTTTCTCTGGCTATATATATAAATAAACTCGTCAAAATTAGCATAACATTCAGGATCTAAATATTTTTACATAAAGTATCCTTGCCTTAACATAAATTCATTATCAGACCTGTAAGTATTTCCAACTGGCTTTGTTCATAGACAAGTGCACGTCCCTGCAGGGCTTCCGTAGAGGTTCAAAAGCTGCAGAAACTAGGCTGTAAGATGTGGTAACAGTGAAGAACATGGCATAAATTACACTGCTAATCCTCAGCATGAGTTTCTTTGTATGTTCGGGCTTGAGTCCAGAAAAGTCCTTTAAGTTGCTCAACGTAAACTTCAAATTTCAAAAGAAACCATAATTTGTAAGCTAGCCGTATGCTAAGTATCCCATTGTTTATCTACGCACTGGCTCTGACCCTAGCCCACAGCTGACCGTTCACCTATATCTGCACAAAGCCATATATCACTACGTAGACTGTAATTACACTCCTGTTTTGGGGTCTGTGATCATGCGGGGCTCTCACAGTGTGGTCTCGGGCGCTGATGAGACCTCAGACCAGCGCAGACCCTGCCAACCCCGGGACTCTCCGCTCCCAAACTCAGAGACCAAAGCCAAAGAGTTTACTCATCTGCGTTTTAAATCAGATGATGCTGGTCTGAGAGAGGAGGCTTAGAAGTGGTGAGGTTTTTCGGCTCTTATGTGAAAAAGGGAAGAGGGCCAAGGAGAGTTTTTCACAGTTTTTGGAAAAGCTACAATGTAGGAGTGGTGCTAGGAACTTATTGAGCATAGAAAATTCATGTTAAATAGTAGTAGTTGTAATATTAGGGGTAGTAGTAGTGGTAGAAGTAACAGCAGTGGTTAGCAGCAGCAGTAGTAGTAGTTGTGGTAGCAGTAGTAGCCGTTATATTAGTCACAGATGTAGGAGGAGTAATAGTACTTGAAATATTGGAAGTAGTAGTAGTTGTGGACCAATTGTATCAGTAATAGAAGCAGTAGCAGGGGTAGAAGTAATCGTAGCAATAGTAGTTGGTGCTGTTGGTTTAGGAGGATAGTAGTAGTAGCAGAAGTAGGAGGAGTAAAAGTAGTAGTAGCAGTAGTAGTCTTGAAAATATTGGAAGTATTAGTAGTTGTTGTTTAAGTCCGTAAGTAATAATAGTAGTAGCAGCAGCAGAAGTAGGAGTAATAGTAGTAGTAGCAGAAGTAGGAGGAGTAAAAGTAGTAGTCTAGCAGTAGTAGTGTTTGTAGTAGTTGCAGTAGTAGTGATAGTAGCAATAGTAGTTCAATAGCAGTACCAGCAGTAACATTATATAGTAGTAGGACTAAGAGTAGTAGACATAACAGCAGCAGTAGCAGTAGTAGTAGTAGTAGTAGTAGTAGTAGTAGTAGTAGTAGTAGGAGTAATAGTTTTTGTGGAAGTAGTTGGTGTTGTTGTTGATGTAGGCGGATGGGAGTGGTAGTAGTATAGTGTAGTACTAGCAGTAGCAGAGATGCAGTAGTCATTGCAGTAACAGAAGTCAAACCATTTATACTAATATATATGTTTGTATTTGTAAAGGTAGTACTAGTAGGAGTAGTAGTGGTAGTAACAGAAGTAGGAGGAGTAATAGTAGCGGTGGTAGTACCAGAAGCTGTATAAGTAGTAAAAGAGAAAGGAGCTGTATTAGTAAAAGTTACAGTAACAGTAGTTGTTGTAGAAGTAGTAGCAGTAGTATTAGCAGTAGGAGTAGTATAAATAGGAACTTTTCATAGTAGCAGTAGTAAAAGTATCAGTCTTAGTAGGAGTAGCAGTGGGACCAAGAGTAGTAAATATAGTAGTACTAGTAGAAGTGGTAAAAGTAATAGTATTAGAAGTAGTAGTAACAGTACAGTGGTAGTAGGACCAAGAGAGCCATTACCAGTAGTAGCAGTAGTAGTGGTAGTAATAAAGGTAGCGCAGCCTCGGCATAGTAGTAGTAGTAGTAATGATAGTAGTAGTAGCAGAAGAGAGCAGGGCTTCTAGGGAATGGAACAACATCCCAACAACAATTAGAGAAATCAGTTTGTATCATTTATTTCGCTCCCATTTAAAAACCTGTCTCGTCAGTAACGAGAGCTGTCAGCACTGATCTCTGCTGCTGAGCTGTGCATGAGTCAAACTCTGTCTGCTGCTGTCTTTTAACATGTGCTTCTGATTTTTCACTCTGTTTTACTAAGCTATCAATATATTGTATTTAATGCATGGTGTTTTTTTTTGGCTTTTCTGATTATGTTAACAGTGCATGTTTTAACCATGTTATTTCTGCTGCTTTATGCTTCTATGTTCTCTTTGTTAAATGCTGCCGCAGACCTGTGCCACTTTACTACTTTTGTATTAACAGTTTATTTTCTTTTCTCTTAATTGTAAGTAATGTTTTTTACTAACTTGATTTTATTTCTGATCCTGCTATTTAGTCCAGCTTTGTTTGTAATTTTACCGTTATATGTTTAAATGTTTTCTAGGATGCCCTCTGTACATCTGGCCAAGGACTACAGATGAAAATTAGCCTCTTGGTCCTTGTAATAAATAAAATAAATAAAATAAAAAATAAAGTAGTAGTAGTAGCAGACGCAGCAGAGGGAGCAGTAGTAGCAGTAGTAAAGGCCTCAGTACAGTAGTAGTAAATATATTTTATGAAAATGCCTGTAACCTGATCTGAATACTGTACACGATAAACTCATGGAACAGCCTGAGGATGCTCAGAGCCGGATGTTCCAAAGCTCTGGCCTCCCTCCCACTTTTCTCTCTCTTTTTCTTTCAGAACTGGAGCTGGAATCCATTTTGTTTATGCCTTTAATTCTCTGAAAAAGCCGCTCACGTCGTTTCCACTTTTAATTTGACAAACGAAGGCTCTTGACTGAGCTAATAGCTTTTCCTCATGGGCATAATTTAATCTGCGACGTCAGCCATCACAGTCACTTCACATTACTGCTGACGGACTGCGAGGGGGAGGGGCGACAGAGAGTGTACATGTGTCGTCAAAGTACACAAATACTGTATACAGTACTGAAAAAGCAGAGGCAGAGGAAGTACTCCATATCGCTACTTAAAAATACTATTACTGCAGAATTATAAGTAGATACTCAACAAAATTATAACTTGTGAAAAAGTTCAACGTTTAAAAAGTATACAGTACTTACTGCTACTATAAGTACTAGTACTACTATTATTGCTACTACTGCTGTTGCTACTACAATTAATACTACAATTAGTAGTAAAAGTAGCAGTAGTAGTGGTTGCAGTAGTATTAGAAGAGATAGCGCCAGTAGAAGTAGTAGTAGTAAATGAAAGTGTGTAAAGTTGACTTAAGCAGAAAGTACTTACTGCTACTATCACTGCTGCTAGTACTACCAGTATTACTATGGCTGCTGTCACTACTACTATTAGTATCATTAGTAGTAGCAGTAGCAGTGGTGGGAGTAGTATTAGTAAAATAAATAAAAAAAAATGATTGAATGCATTGATTGTAAAGTTCAGTCAAGTAGAAAGTACTTATTGCTACTATCAGTACTAGTACAACTATTATTATTGCTACTACTATTACTGCCACTGTTACTATTGCTACTGTTAATACAATAATAACAATAATAATAATAATAATAGCCTCCACCACCAAACACAGTCGCACTGACACATTCCTACAGACAAAGTGGGTGAAGTGTCTTGCCCAAGGACAGAATGGCAGCATGCAATGCCGGCAGAGGTGATTGAACCTCTAACTTAGATAGGATTAACTGGCAAACGTCTCTACAGAATGAGCTATCGCTGCACTTTTATCTGCCATTGAGCTCAAAAAAACTTTAAATCACTGAGAGCTTTTACAAATGTAGTGTCAGTGTCAGGCCAGGTCCCAAGCCCAGATAAAGTTAAAAATAATACTTGGATAAAAGTATCTCGTTACTTTCCATCACTGCAGAAAATACACTGGTGTTAAGAGTGCAAGAAAGTAGTGAAAATCTTGAGTTTGGGAGCAGGGCAGTCAAGTAGAGGACACCTCCTTCAGCGTCACATTTATTATGTTACAGCAGTGTGTGTTTGAAATGAGCAGGTCTCTGGGGCTTTGAACACGGCGCTAATGACAACCGCTGGGAAACTGAACCAGCACCGAAGACTGGGCTCACATGTTAAAAAAGAAACTACCAGGAATTTAATGCCACAGTGTAAAGACAACTCAACGTCTAGATTACTGCTTTTAATTACAAAGAAGTTATCACACAACTTTCGCTGCATTTTGATGCGTCCTCTACACTCAGTTCCACAAACCTCCGCCTCTCCCACGAAGCCCCGCCCACTCCAGGAAGCATTGACCAATCAACGAGCCCTCTACATCCAGTCTGCTCTCATTCATTTCTCCAAAAAACACTGCACTGTACAACTCTGTTTCCACTAATTCCTCACAGACATTTTTTTAATTTTGGAGTAAAATGGCATCATACAAAAAGTTTAGGGAAGTGAATTGCTTTTTTTTCTTTAACTTAGTTAAAAAGACGGCAGCACTCTTCACTTTGCTGATCTCTTTGCTGCTGATCTCTAAAAAATGTTTTCTTTTAGTCACATAATGTTTTTAAAGTTTGTTAAACGTGGTGATGTTCTAGAGGAAACTGTTTTAAAAAATATGAATAAAGCAGAATATATCCCTTTTAAAGTAATGTTAAAATGCTCAATCAAAAATAATGTATGATATTAATGCTAATGTTTAAGTTTCAAGTTAAAGTTATGCATTTTTGTGGAAATAGTCTAAAAGGTCAGTCATGCGTTGCACATAACAGCACGAAACATCCTTCGACTGAAAATAACAAGGACATTTTCTGTGTAAAATTGTCCCTAAAAGGTCTCCATCGCCCGTACGTTTAAGCGGAGAATGTCTCAACAACGCTCATGTCACAAAGCATAAGCCATTACAGAAACAATACGAGCTTAAATGGGCTCAAATCTGAAAGGAGCAGCGGTTTGTGTGCCAGTCCAGATTCCTGTAGTAATGATGTGTACGTTTGAAAAGTATCCCGGCTGAAATCACAGAGGACTACAAGGTGGATGGGGCAGAAAAAAAAACTAAAATACTTCAATTAAAAACTTCGACCACAACAAAAGATGAAACCTAAGACTCGGGGAAAGGCAGCACATGGTATTGGTTTAAGCGTAAGTGTGCGGAGAGAACGGAGAGGAAAGGGAAAAGTTCAGCAGTGAGCCGCTCAATCATCTCGACTTAAGTGGCTCTGTCAAAATGGGGCTTCTTTTAAAAGCTTATGAGCGTCTGATTTCACAAGACGGCGATGACATGAGGCCTGGCTCCGGACGCTGATGCACAAAAAAACCTGAACAGGGATGGCTGTGCGGAGAAGTCACGGAGGATCTGGTATGAGAGGAATGAGAGAGAGAAGACGGCAAAAAAAAATGGTTTCACTGTTTTAAGGACTTCAAAGACAGCTTTTCCAAATGTTCCAGGTTGTTCAACGTCTTTAAGGGGAGGCACTACAGGCCAGTTTGCTCCTTTAACATGAAACTTTAACACTGAAATAAAGAAAAGGGAAAAATTACACATTGAGGTGTTTAGTTTAATACATTTAGTCTCTTGTGTCCATAGTTTTTCTCACTGTGAGTCAGATATCTCCACTTCAGCAGCTCCTACAAGCACCACATTTTCCAGTCTTGTACCTAACAATATTCTGAAGGTTTTTACAGAAGGATTTGTTGATATATAATTCCTAGCCTATTTGTTGGGCTTTTTACTCCTAAAAACAAGGTGAAATTAGATTTTTTAAGGCTGCTGTCAGTATTTTTTATTTACTGAAAAACAAAATCTGATCAATAATCTCTCCTTTAAAAGCATTTTTCTGGAACACGTCGACAAAATGAATCAATAATTTCAAACCTGAATCTTTCCAATATTCAGATTTTGGTTTTTGAAATGTGTGCAAATTTGCAGATTTTTTTTTAACATAAAAATCTAAATTTTCACATGAAAACATTTAATGAGTAAGAACTTGCAGTAATTTTTCCTATATTTATGTCAGTAATCTACAAAAAAAGTTTCATATTGATATCTGTTATCAATCCCTATTCACCTGTAGTGTCTCGCCTAAAAATTAGTTTGGATTACTTTGTAGGACGTTGGTTTTGCAAAGTACAACAATCTATGTACAAGAATATGGAAAATATGGCAAAGTGTCAAAGGCATAAGGACATTTTGAGCCCAAAAGGATCAGTGAAGAGTTCAGGTTACGGCTGTGGCCAACCAAAGCTTGAAAATTAGTTTTTTGAAGTTTAAAAATCTAGGTGATCAAGTAAAAACAATGGAAACAGGTTAAAACTGGTGTAATACATACAAATTATGCATCAGCAACATGGAGCAAAGAAACAATTTCACTCTTTTTGTCCCACATAGACTCTACTACCTTGTTTTCCCCATTTGAACAGTTAAAAATACAGCACGTATATGTACATAGATGGTTTGCTGTGGCAAACCCAGAAGGGAAAAGCCAAAAGAAGACAATCCTTTATTCTCCTTGCTCGGTTCCATGAAGCCCCGCCCACTCCAGGAAGCACTGACCAATCAACAACAAGCCCTCTACATCCAGTCTGCTCTCATTCATTTATCCAAAAAAACAGTGTACAGCTCTGTTTCCACTGATTCCTCACAGACATTTTTTTATTCTGTAGTAAAGTAGCGTCATACTAAAAGTTTAAGGAAGTGTTTTTTTTTCTTCTTTAAATTATGTTCAAAAGGCATCAACACTCTGCTGCCCTCTGCTGGTCTCTTCACCTGTTTCTTTATGGCACCAGTAGAGTACTTCATAAAAAAACATCTTCTTTTACCCACATAATGTTTTTAAAGGCTGTAAAATGTGAAATGCTGTTCTAGAGGCAACCAAGACTCATTTAAAAATATTAATCAAAGCAAAATATACTCCCTTTTAAAAAAAAAAGAAAAAAAGGCCTGTACATGTGTGCCACTGGTTTATCAACACAACACACCGAAATATGACAATGAGAGCGGTGCACAATGATTGCCAGCAGCAAACAATCCAATAAAAAACAGGCCACAGACTAAATATGAAAAACATGTCCAACACAAAGGAGCTGTTCTTCACACACAGCCGAGCGGTCGCAGCAGCGGAAGACGGATGACACAGCCACACACACAAAAATAAAAAATAAAAAAAAATAACTACCAAAAAAAAAAAAACATTTCTTAAAGCTTGTAGGTCTGTGCACAGGAAAAGTTTGCAGAATTAATAACATTTTTATAGAAAATAGTCTCAGAAAAAGCTTGTATATGATTTCTTTTTTTAAATGTATTTTTTTATATTTGTATTTTTCTAAAGCCTTTTTTAAGACTTTTAGGGAAAACTTAATTTCTTTTGTAAAACATACCAGAATTGGTATCTTGTAGCTTATATCCGTTTTGTCTTAATTTTGGGAAAATATAGAATAATTCCTTCTCATACATATTTTTAAACTTGTTTGGAAATTGTATTTTACTATGCAAATTATCCATGCATTTTGGTTTTCCATTGCACATATTGCTTTTTTGTATAAGACATTAAATAATAAGTTGGTTGCCAATCAATATTGCCAGGACGAAAGAAAGGAGGGGGCAGGTTTCTCTTTTTACAGTGCACCTGCTAAAAAGTGGGACAGAGAACAAAGATATGGCTTAAAATAGACTTAAATTGTCATCACAATGCTAAAAAACATTTGTTATTATAATATTGTGTATCAGTGGTATGCAGAAATACCATTGCCAACTTATAAAATGCGGAAGCTTTCACATATAAATATTTGCCCATGCTATATCTGACAGAAAACTTAAACCAAGGCCTCAAAAAAACAAAACGAAATGGGAGAGTGATGCATTTCTGTCAATGGGATGCTTCATATCTGGGATAAAATGAATGAATAAAACTTAAAAAGTACTGAAAACCATATAAGCGGGAGACAAATGGTAGGAAAAGGCAGATGGAGCATGCTGCCCAGAGAAGGAGGACTAAAAACTCACCAGGGAGTTTTAAAGCATCCTGCCCCAAACAGGTAGGGTCTTCATGGAGAGAGGGGTGAGAGCACAGGGGGACAATGAGAGATACAGAGATACATGGAAAACAGCATTATTAAAGCTGCAACACTCAAAAACTACCAACCAACACAACAACATACTGACCTGGCTGAGTTTATTTTATTTAAAAAGTAAAAATAGCAAGCTCTTGTTCTTGTATTCCTGTGCAGTAAGAAGTCAGCGTTAGAACAGACATTTTTCAAGGAGTACTCTTTTTCTGTGTGACTTTGTGGTTGATGCTAATGGCCATAGATGTAGTAAAGACATTTGAAAAGCTGACTACATGTGTTTAATGTCAGTGTCTGGGTAGGGAACATTAGCATTAGCCCTTCAAATCCGCGTTCACACTGAGGGGCGCAATTGTGTAGTGTGTCCCAATTCTCTTCGACATTTGGAACCACACTTCATTACACTCTTCACAGCGCACTTTTATTAAGCGTGATCAGTGCAGATTTCGCTGAAGTACATTACCCATAATTCATTTCATTGTGATGTTTTCGAACGACGCTGCATTTGTTTCTTAGCAACTTAGCAGTGAGCGCTAACTGGCAAAAATGAAAAGTAACACAAAAACAGCTCATCTGATGGATATTTTAAATGAAAGTGTCAATTGTCCAGGTACACAGTTAAAATGTTAGACACGTCTGAGCTTTCTGTGACAAAATAATCCACTTTTCAACTGTTATTAACTTTCAGATAAATCCAGCAGCAGTTTAGCAAACACACTGCTAAAAGACAGTGCTGTTTATTCTATGAAATGTTTTTGCCTGGTGACTTTCAAAGCACGAGTGTGGACTGTCCCAATTCTCCTTTTTAACCTGCCTGCAACTTGCGCACTCACGCACTTCATGCACTTTCAGAAAATGCGCACTTGCAGGTAATGAAACAGGGCCGTAGAAACAATTAGCGTCACATGAGCTAAAGGCTACAAGCTAAGAGTCAATTCATTTTTATGTACTACGACGTCAACTATAGTTTTTTAATATACACTAAGCGGCCCATTAATCACATTAGACCGGCCTATTCATGACTAAACACTTTAATAGCTGCTAAACTCTACATACGCCATTTTGCAACCAGTGTTGGGTTAGTTACTCAAAAAAGTAACTAGTTACAGATTACTAGTTACTCTTTTAAAAAGTAATATATTACTTTACTTAGTTACTGATTCATGAAAGTAACTTAGTTACTTTACTTTTGGATTACTTTCTAACAGGAAGCCTAAATGAACCCAATTCTAAACAGAAGAAGCCTATAGCCTCTCTGTTGTCCTGACCAGCGCTGTTATTACGTTTCTTACCACAGGCGTTCAGAGTTTTTTAGCTGCATTCATGTCAGCGGCAGAGCAGCCTGACTCAGCAAATACTGCCCTTTAAGTTCACCTCTGCTCCTGTGCAGCGTTCAAGTCCTGTGGACACAGTTTTATTTCACTACACTGAAGCTAAAATGCACTTGTTGTTAGCACCAAAGCAGTGCAGGTCTCTTCTGTCCCCGCTGTCCCCGCTGTCCCCGCTGACAGTAGCAGCTGCCTGCGCCCGACCCACACAGAGAGGGATCAGCGTGGACAGGACGAGTGGCCGCTGCAGCATAAAGAGGAGCAGAGAAGGGAACAGATGAAAATAAAGTAGGAAACGTATTAGCGCTATTCGTTTAATGCATTTTCATTCCATGTCCTTGCGGTAAACTGCAGGTAAATGAAACTGTAGTGACTGTAACGCGAGGAACTAACTGGGTATTTTGTTAGTAACTGTAATATTATTACTGGGGGCTCAAAAGTAACGCGTTACCCACTGCGTTACTGACGATTGTAATCTCGTTACTGTAACTCGTTACTGTAACTCGTTACTTGTAACGCGTTACTTGTAACGCGTTACTCCCAACACTGTTTGCAACACTTTGGGGCGCTAGACTGACCACCTGTCCCACTTTTGATTTGGGTATTTGTCCACCCGTCTGACTGATGACGATAATGTCCCACTTTTTCAGTTCAGACCTTAGCATATAAAAAGTGAGATTCAGGTTCAGAGCATCAAGGTTAGATCAGTATTCTTTGTCGAAAATGTAGAATAAATATTTGTGGGCGTCCTGTATCTTAAAGGTTGGACTATATGGTTGGTGTGCTGCTGCCCCTGTGGTTTAGGAAGGACATTACTTTGCAAAATGTGTGTTTTTAGCAGTTGTATCTTTTATGTAAATGAGGTTTAGATTCATTAAGTTGTTAAGTGACCACTGTCAAATAGCAAAGTGTTTATTTCTTGAGCCCGTCCCACCTTGTCCCACCAAATCACACAACTTCACCCTACGTGCCGCCGAAGACAGCAGCTGCAGTGTGATTTTGTGTGACTCCCCTGCAGAAGAGATTCTTAAGCTCAGTGGGACTTTCATGGTTGAATAAAAGTAAAAAAGAAAATAATAAATGTGGTGGCAGCTTTGTGTCAGTTGTACATCCAACATGAGAGCAATGGTCCAGCCCACAAGAAAATAAAGTTGAATAGCATTGCACTAAACGATTGGAAATAAATAAAATCTGACTGATGAAGTGATACTGGATCTATGAGCTACTATCAATACAATAAATACTAAAATATCCACAAGAGCCAGTAAAGTCTGTCGTCTAAAAACATCATAATTTACGTGTTTGCTTCTTGTAGCAACCAATAATGCAATAGAGCCAATAACATAATAACATTTTGTCCGTAATGTATTAAGTTATGTTATTGGCTGGTTATTACATTTTTGCCTAGCATTTAAAAAATCCTTTGAAAATTTAATAACTGCAGCCTATGATGTTATAATACATTTCTTGGAAATAAGATGTTTTCTTTTTGCTTTTGCTCATCAGAAATAGGATGAGTGGATGGCATAGTTAATTATGATTGTAAAAGCCAGTTTGAGATTTTTTTCTTGTACAAAATGTTGTATTTAGAATATTATTAATTTGCTTAGGTTTGTCTGTGAAGATTCTCAGTCATCCAACCTAAATCACGACAAAATACAAAAATAAATCAGCTGGACTTGGTTTTTAGAGTTTTAGATGTTTTTTTCTCTTATCCTAGAGAGTTTTTATGTTTTGTCAGTGTCTCTGTTGGATGTTGCACAGTTAACGAAAACGTTAACGTCAAAAACGTTTAAACTTTTTTGTTTATGTTATTACATCATCGATTGCTACACTCTGGGAAAGGTTCGTCATCAGCGCTTTAGCAGTTTTATTGATCACGTCTCTTTCAGAAAAGTAATTTTACACAAATCCCATTAGGAAATTCTCAAATAAAGAGAAAATAAATGGGTAGTGTCCCTTTAAGCCACACACTTCTCCTTTTTACATAGATAGCTTTGTCTGGTTAAGTTCACAACACACTGAGGACAGGAAGCAGACGTCGATGCTTCAAGATGGATCTGAAGACATTTGGGACACTCGGATGATTCATCTGTCCAAGCTGCTCCGTAAACTGGGATACCATATACTTGGCAAAAGCAATGTGTCCTTTTTTCTTTTTATTTTTTTAACCAACATCTGTCATTTCTTCCTTTTACACTTAAAAGAGAAAACGTACATGTGGAGAAACACGCAGAGCTGAATCCAAGCGTGTAAATGTGTGATAGAAAAAAAAAAATCAGTCTAGTGTCTAAGAAAATGTGATTTGATGGCTCAGTAAATCCCCAGAAATAGGAATAATGGTATTTCCAGCACAAACTGTTAGTGGATCCTGACATGTGAATATATGGCCCGGTGCAATGTTGTGTAATGTATTGTCTGAAGTGGTGATTTATGAGATTTCCCCAAAGACAAGAGGTTAAGGAGAGGGGTACATGTGTGTTGGGACGAGAATGGAAAGAAACTGTGGACTGTCTGTAGAAGAGCAAAAAAAAAGAATAGTTTTGTTTTGGGGTCCCTCAGTTTAACTCTATTTGACAAATGTGTTTCAGTGCAAAAAGTGCGAAACAGAAGGTCACATGATCAGTGCAATACATGGACTTTCTTTTGATCAGAGGCATGGTCACAATTTATAAACTGTTTCTCTTGATGTGGCTCATGTGCACACAGTTTTGTGATCGTCCCATTGGCCACTGTCCACTTCTTGGGGCGTTGTAAAACCCCAAACACGCTGCATGCATCACATTTGCTGCGACGTCTGCTGTGGACCAGCTGTGTGGCGGTTCCGCTGCTGCTGCTCCAACTGTGAGTTTCTCTACAATAAACCATTCAAAAGTCAGCCACATACAGTATATTAGACCTATACTGAGTGTAGTTGAGTTTTTGTACGATGGTCATTGCAATAATCATAGAAATATAACAATAAATGTTTTTGGCTGGAGGCTTCCTCCCAGAGAGAGACATGAGCGTGAAAAATTGGCGTGACTTCTACTTTCTGGCTGACGAGGATTTGGGCGTGTGCTTCTGCAGTGTGCAGACTTAAATGTGCTCAAGTGACACTACCTCAGCGTCCAAACACATGTGCAGTGTGTTTGGGGCCTAAAACAACTGTACAGTATTTAGTGACGGTCCACCACTGCCTGCTCTCAATATTCACAAATCAAACTATGCACAGCAAGGGACTAATCACAGGACTGAACAGCCTATGATGAGTCAAACTTTGAGCTGTGGCAGTGAGGCCTGGCGTTACATGATAATCTGAGATGGTCTATTTCTTGTTGGTTTCCACTAAAATTGTAGCGCCCAAGATTGGTCTTGGTCCTGAGACCAGTCTTGAAACCACTTTTTTATAATCTTGGTCTCGTCTCACTCTTAGCTGCAGTTTTACTCGATCTTGTCTCAGTCTCAGATGTGGCGGTCTCTGAGATTTTGTTTAATAATAATAATAATAATAATAATAATAATAATGCATTAGTATATAGTGCTTCTCCAGACACTCAAAGTCGCTTTACCATTTGGTGCATTATTCATTCACTCCTCAGTCTCACTCGGTGGTGGAAGCATGGCTGCCATCGTGCACCTCTGACCACCACAAACACACAAACACACTGACACATTCATACAGGCAAGGAGGGTGAAGTGTCTTGCCCAAGGACACAGTATGCAATGATGGGAGTGGGGCTTGAACCGCCGACCTGCAGGTTGGTGGGCAAGCGTCTCTACCAACTGAGCTACTGCCGCTCCATTTAACAAAAATTATACAGAAATGCTGTTCTTCATAATTTTGAAGTAATTAGTTTTCTGCATTAGAAGAACCAAGAACAGATCTGTCTCTGTTTGTGGAGTCCTGTTGCATTAAATCATTAAAATCATCTTTAATGTATCTGAAACACTTTTTTTTACCTTTCCCTTTTATTTAGTGTTAGTTCACAGGGTTTGGTTTTGACCTGGTCTCAGTTTGCCTTGGTATCAAACCTTGAAAGTCTCGGTTCACTCTGGACTTTGACCGGTCACAATTAGTATAGTCTTGACTACAACAGTAGCTACCACAGTATAATTTATTTTGTCATCATGTGCTGAATTCATGCAGTGAGTTTTGTTTGTCTACTACTAACTATATACTGTATATACATTTTTTAAACTGAGCTGAGTTGGTCACTTTTAGCTGGTCTTTGGTTCACATGATTAGCATAATACTCAGTGAGGGTCTATTATGCCCTTACCATAGCAAGTACACAGTATATAGCAAGTATAGTATACAGTCTGAGAAGTACTCTCAGCACTCTTTACATTTCTGTAATTCCAATAGGCTCCTCATTTCTCAATAAACGGCTCAGGCCTACATAAATAAAAGTATACTCCTAGACAAAATGACTTGCAATAATGTTAGCTAAATCCCCAGATTAAGAGACTGGGTCAGAAAAACAAGAGTAGGAAACAGCTCTTCTTGTTGATGTTGTGAAAGAATATGTCTCCGGTCTGTTTAACGACTGGGGACACCAATAAAACTAACAACACTCAGAGTTTGTTGAGACAGGAGCTTCGAGTGTTTGCATCTCAAGTCTTTTTTTAGTCCGAGCCGAGCCATTGTCTGTGAGCGTGTGTGCGG